>CM076577.1:350283303-350477651 GCA_034641835.2 Pinus albicaulis
CTATCAATTCAAATAAAATAGAAATTGATTGTGGATAAGATGCAGCTGGTTGCCTTGGTGTCTTCCTTGCTGGCTCTAGATATTTTAAGTTTGTTTTGAAATCTGATCTACTTTATTTGATACTCTTTCACTAATTCTCTTTAACCTCTGATACTCTTTAAACCTTTGTAAAATATCTTTACTGCTGTAAAAATCTGTTTGACTGCAAATCAACAAACTATTTTCACTGTTATCTTTATGCCTTCTTACCTTTCACGGTAAATCTGTTAATGACTGCTAATTTTCCTCACTTGGAATTTGTATTTTCTTCAGCTTCCTGAAGTTTTCATCTGCTTCTATGTACCTGGAAAAAGTTGGTTTAATGACAAACGAGTGTCTTATCTAATGCTGTAAGTAAAATAAGTCTTCAAAATTCCCGAGTAAGACTTTTCCTGTTGGAATTCCTTGTCCACCACCTGATTTCTCAACTTTCTCCTTAGCATATTCTCTGATATTTTTATTATAATCCTCTTGAGGCATTAATTTGTCATTGATGACCAAAATATTAGGCAAAATTCTTTTCCTCAAATTCTCAAATTTGACCATAAACCTGGTTATGGTGATGTTCATGTTCTCACACTTTTCCTCTAACTGCTTCATCACGTTCTTTTTGGTTATAACCTTCTTTATCTCAAGGATAGTTTCAGTTCTATCAGTAATTTAAATCTCTTCCAACTCTTGTCTGTTCTTGCTGTTGAGAAACTTTATCAATTCTAAAGCTTGTTTTGATTTGTTATTCAGTTCCTCTTTAGTCTTTTGGATCTCTTTTAATGTTGCTTTGAGTAGATCTCTTTGTTCAAAAATCACTTGAATGGAGGGCCATACATCATTTATGGCTTCCATGATCTTGCTCCACAAATGATTTTTCAAATAGGAAATATGTTCCTTCAAGGTTAATTCCTTATGTAATTTCTTCAATTCTTCATTCAATGTGATTGATTTTTTATCATGAGTTTTTGCATTAATTTGAGCCAACTTCTTTTGATCTTCAAGATTTTCAATCATCTATTTCAACCTATTAATTTCACTTGTCTTAAGAGAAATTTCATCCATGGCCTTTACCAGTTTGCTGGCCTCATCTGTAGGATGAACTGCTGTTGTAGATGACTCTGTAGCTGATGTTGTGGATGATGTCATTGGCACTGCAGTAGCCAGTGAAACTTTAGGTGCCAACTCTTCAGCTAGAGTTGATGGCACAGCTATAGTAACCATAGGGATGACTGTAGGCGCTTCCTGTGTTTTTGGTGTTTCCTTTTCTTGGGCAAGCTTTTCCATCTGAATCTCCATTTCTTTTATCTGTGCTGTAAGCTGAAATATTATGTTCATCATATCATCTTTCTCATTTTTCCCTTCTATTATTTCCTTGGTTTTAGGATGTTCACTTGGAGGAAGTTTAAGTTGTTTCCTCAAAGCTATAATGTCGTCATTCTTTTTCTTTATTAATTGTTCTGCTGCCTTGACATTTGTTGGGTCAAATCCAATCTGTAAGATCAATTCTTCCAAATATTTGATTCTTAGATCCTTAACATACAAGGATTCTTTGTCCAATTTCATCTAATCTTTCATATTTCAGATGGTGTTCTGGAGTTTTCGAGCACTCATGGCTTTAGTTTTAGTAGTCGAGTACAACATTTCTGAAGTCTGTTTGTGGAATTCAATCTGATCAAGAGAATGAATTTTTTCTGTTTGGACTTCCAAATCAACCTTCTTATAATCTACCACTATCTTTGGAGATTTCAATGTAGGCTGCAATACTTACATGATTAGCTTTTTGTTTGAATAATCAAAGGAAGACATGAGTTTGTTTTGAACACTTGGTGTTTGTTTCAGATATTGATAATAGATATTGTTTTTGATTTCTTCATTCTTTAACTTGATCTGTTTATATTTTTCTTTGATATCTAGATTTTCTCCTCAACTGTCTGTGAGGATGAAGCTTCCATGCTCTGTTGTTTTTCTATCAACTATGCATTTTCATTGTTAGCTTGTTCTTCATTCTAATTTTCAGTAACTGGATCATTGATGATGACAGTGGCAACATCTGTGTTGGTATCTGGGAGATCTGTTTCTTCAACATCAATGGTTACTTTCTCTTTACCCACTGAATTTAACTTAGGCCTTTTGTTGTATCTTAACTTGAATTTAGTTTCAGTGGTAGTTTAAGCAACATAGGTACCTTCTTCTCTTACTCTCTTAGTGGATTTATCTGTTTGATCAACAGTCTCTGAAGTGTGACTAGTATCAATTTTCTTCACTACATCTATTAAAGTATTCTTTGTTCACTCAGTCTGATTGGCATATTTTTCTATCTCTGGTTTTGTCTCATGAATGAAGGGTGTTAACTTACATTTAACCCTCATTTTACTTAGAATCCCTTGTGGATCATAATTCCAAGGAAAACTTTCTTCAAATCTGCACTCCAATCGCTGTTTAGTTGCTTCTGCATTTACATCTCTATGATTACAAATGAATGGTCCTACTTGATTCTTCAATTTGAACTGTGTTTTCTTCTTTGCTGCTAAGAAATTGATAGAATCAGAGTTTAATATTTTCCTGATATACTCCAAGGAAAAAAATCTCATCGATACATGTTTGGGCAGCTTATAGGGCAAAAAATTGGATCCAAACACTCTAATCTCAATGTGTTTTCATATAGGTACCAATCACCAGTCTTGGTTTTCTTCGAAAACTGTAAAATCTTCTTCATCTCATCACTTATCCTTGGCTACTCTGTATTTGTTAATATTTTTATCAATGGATGGATGAATGAATCTGAAAACTCTGCATATGTGAATTTTGTGGACTCTTTCCTGATCGAAGAGGTCCATAAAATAACTGAAAGAGGATTTCCCTCTACATCAAGCTTTTGAAGAGAAAATGGAAATTTATCTGCTTGAAAATATAAGAACATGTGGAGGAGGAAGGATGTGTATCTGAACACTCCTTTAATTGGAAATTTAACCAATTGGTCATGGATATTGTCTGCAATATATCCAACATAATAAAAAATAACAGATGGAGGTTGTCCTGGGGAAAATGTAGATAAGAAACCTAAAATGGATTCATCTGTATATTCATCAGTGAAATAACCTAGAATGAATGAAGGCATGGAAATTACATGCCTTGAACCCTTTGGAAATTTTGAAGTGGAATATGGAGGATTAATTTGAAGAATTTCTACATGTAAAGGAATAAATGTTTGGAAGATCATGAATCTTTTGGAAAAATATAGGCCAATATACAGCTTGGTAAGGGCCTCTATGGATAAAGGGACTGCTTGAGGATCAGGTTGGAGTTGAAGCATTTGGTTGATGGATTCATCAGTAATGGTGAAAAGCACTTCTTTGTTGGCATTTACTATGGCTCTCTGCTCAGGCACATAATACTGTTGACATAACCTAATGACCTCCTGTCATGGATGAGTTACTGGAACAACATATTTGGGAAAGTGTGATTCCCAAATATGGACTTCTTCTTCATTATCTAAGGTTTTTTCATAGCTCCATTTATGAATGTCTAGCAGATTAAATTCAACGATTGGGTCTGCTATTTTGTATTCAACATCAGCTAATGGAATGTGTTAAATGTCTATGACAGGGGGTTGTAAAGGATTTACAACAATAACAGTCTTAGAAGTTATGGCTGGAGTTGATTTTGGTACTTTGGAACCTTCAGGATTGCTAGAACTCTGCTTTTTAGGCATTTTGGATACTTTTGCAAGATTAAACGGTTTTTAGAAGTATTTTTGCTTTAGCATAGGTCTCTTAGATAAAAATAGGCAAAGTATGGTCTCTTTCTTGGATTTTTTCTTCAATTTGAATCTTCAATAGGCTTTTACAAACTTTTACTAGTTTTAAAATAAGAAACAAGGGTTTCCTGAGTTTTTCAGTGAATAATTGGGTAAAAAGTCTTTTGATTTTAGGAAAAGAGGTTTAGCCTTACCTTCAGAGAATTTCTGGGTTAAATTTGGTGTTTAAAACAGGGCGCAGCATAAACAGGGATTTTTCAGAATTTTTGATAGGGTTTGGCCTATTTTTTGGACTTTTTGACAGGTTTCTGTGGGTAAATTTGAACTTATGAATGTAATTCTTCTTTTAATAGGGCTATTTAGATTAAAACAGGTTTAATTTTCTTGAAGAATACCTGTTATATGTAGGTATTGGGCTTCGAAGATGGTTTCTGAAGGTTTTGAACATGTTGAATGGCTTCTTTCTGATCTCTGGAACAATGCGAAGCTCCTCTGCAATATTGAATGGTAACAGATTGAAATTTGCAAGTTTTTGGCATAAAAATGGAAAAATTTGCTTGTTTCACAGCTGAGGTGGCTTATACAGGGTTTACGCGCAGAAAGAGATAGGAAACAAATGTATTTCCAACATTTATTAGGTGTATTAGGGCTAACAGGTGCCGTCAATTAATGGAGGTCAAGTCATAAAACTGGTGGTTTTTAGGCTCAAAGGGTCTAAAACAAAAGCAATTATCGCGTGCCATTTCAGTGGTAAGTGGTTTTGGAGGAAACCAACGCGATCCAATGAGAAATTACCACGTGGAGGAGGGAGAAAGTCACAATACCGCCCATTTCGCATAGAAATGAAACGGGGAATTTCGTGCAAGTTTATTTGTGATATAAGATTTCCACCATCGGATCTTGGGGTTCGATTGCAAACGAACCAGATTGATTGTGAAAGGTGCGTCGGGATTTGGTAGTGGGGTTGGGGTTTATTAACGCGATGGGGAGGATTAAACTTTATGAATATGCGTTTAATTTTTTTTTTAAACCTTAGGATTTATATAATATGCAGCGGTGTATAAGGTTAAAATGTTAAATTAAAACATTTACGTAATGTTTCAATCAATACATGGGCACAGGTCTAATATATAGTTTTTCAAACATTTTTGACATTTGTTTTAAAACTATATTGGGCGGGGATTACTTTTAATGATAGGTTTAAACCAATGGAATAGGGCGGGTTTTTTATTTATCACATGGGATATTTAAAACATTGGTTTAAACGTAAAATAGAGGGTTTGTGGTTTTATTTAAAATAAAAGGTATTTAATACTATACGGGATGGTGTAATTAGGGACTTAATAAATAAATTAGAAGTTAATATGAAAATCAAGGGATAATGTATACAATGAAAAAAATACATGTTTTAACTCTAATTTAAAGTGCAAATGAACATAGCTTTGTCTTTGTTTGTATTTTTTCACACTTTAACTTGGGATAAATGAATTTTGAGGGTTTATGAATGATTTTTGAAAGGGAATGAAATTAATTATTTAGGGTTTCACTTTTATGTAAAAAGGGATTATGATTATGAATGAAGGATAAATGCTGATGAATATGGGATTTATGTAGGGAATTCAATATTTTTAACCAATCAGTCATCGAGCCAGGGTCCGGTCCCAACATAAGTAAGAGAAATGCACTGAACCTTTTTTAACTGATTGTTTAGAATACTGAATAACTGTAGGGGAGGGGAAATTAGTTATTTTTTCCCGATGATGCTTTATTACATGTTTGCACAACTACTTTCTCCCTACCCATCTTTATTTCTAACATTTTTATTTCATTTTCATGGGTGCATTTAAGCTTGCAACCATAAATCCATTTTCTTTCAAAACATAAAAAACTATATAAGTCTAACCTTATTTCATCTAAGGGCTTAGATTAAACTGTTGAGCTCCTCATTTATTCTCTATCTTAACTACTGATTTGTCAAGTTTATACTATTTGACATATCTTAATTCTCTATCTAAAACATGAAATTCAAAGCATGAAAAGTTAAGATTAAACTATTTAACTAATCATGGATTATGGCATTTAATGACAATCTGCACATAATCATTATTCTTGCAGTAAAAGTAAATAGTAGTGGCATTTTGACTTGCTCACTTTCATGTCTTATTTTTTCTCTTTTTCTTTTAGGGTCTATCTTTTTCTAAGTCCTTTGATTATTATTTTAGGACTTTTTACCCTCTTTTATTTTTTATTATTTTTCATTTTTCAAAATATGGGAAAACAAATTGCAGAAAGCAAGGTATGTACATATTTACAAGACTATCATATTCAATTCAAAAATTATGAATCCTATTATTATAGGACCCTAACATGTTGAACCAACTCAGAAGTCCACCTGGTGATCGCGTCGTCCTTTGCATAGGTCTGAAATTTAGTCAACCATGATAACCACTCGTGTAACTTAGTCACAAAAGAAGCAAATAAAATTTCATGGACCTTTGTATAGATATACCTTTGCTTCCAATCCTCAACATATAATTTGGGGTTTCGGTTTTCTAGAATTGCAAATTCACACACCTTCGTATCGAGCCAATATTTCAGTTCATTCTTTGTCAGAAGCCACAACATCAAATCTCCCTCAAAAAAATCCTGATCCTGACAACAAAACCATTTGTTGGCTTGAGGGGTCCTGACCTAGGTTCAGAGTGTTCTACACAACCAACAAATCCCTCCAACTACTAGCCCTTTCGGCAATGATCTGCTTGTGCAGACCAAATTATCACCCAAAGCAGTATGGGAGGGTGCTGGAACCAGGATTCTGCACCATGAGGGAGCATTTGATGTGTGTTTTGCCCTTACTTACTATAATTAATTCTTATTTGTCTATGTAAGACTTTCATAAGAACCCAAATCTAAGCACAGATAAAAACCATTAACTGATGCACTTAAACATATTATTATTTCTTAGTCATATCTAACTTACTAGAACCAAAACCACACTTGCGCGATCACTATATATATATATATATATATATATATATATATATATATATATATATATGTGTATATAACTTATTTTCTAGTAAAATCGTTAATTTGGTATTTCCATTGCAATATTTTTAACGAACTCAACCCCTTTTACAGGAAAATATTATGAGTCTTTCGAGCATGGTTTTCTTACCTTACATACATACATACATACATACATACATATATATATATATATATATATATATATATATATATATATATATATATATATATATATATATATATATATATATATATATATATATATTAAACATTAATACCTCTTGATAAGCTATGTTTCACATTTTATATGGTAAAAAATTCTCTAATATACTAAACCAGGGCAAATCGTATGCAATTACTTTTATTCACTTTGGAACCATCAAATTTCTTAACAAATTCGACTTTCTCCCTTCAACAACATAATTATTTTTTCCATAATCTCATTTACGAATATTGTGTCATGGCTACATTTCCTTATGTGGAAATTTCTTACTCATTCTTAGGGTTTAAACCATTTTCAAGTTCTGTTAATTTGGTATTTCGATTGCAATATTTTTAACGAACTCAACCCATTTTATAGGAAAATATTATGAGTCTTTCGAGTATTATACATACATACATACATACATACATACATACATACATACATACATACATACATACATACATACATATATATATATATATATATATATATATATATATATATAAAACATTAATACCTCTTGATAAGCTATGTTTCACATTTTATATGGTCAAAAATTCTCCAATATACTACACCTGGGCAAATTGTATGCAATTAATTTTATTCACTTTGGAACCATCGAATTTCTTAACAAATTCGACTTTCTCCCTTTACAGGTTGGATGCACTTGCGCTTCCTTATCATTTCTTGTATGTATTTGGTTCATTCATCGGGAAATGAGATACCATAGTTTCTACTCTAACTTGGATATCATGGAAGATATTCATATTTTATTCCCTATTGTTCCTTATTGGGAAATTTAATGATAAATGCAATTTATGCCCTGAGTTGTGATATTAAAAACAACCAAGGTGAAATACCTTCCATCTGAGCATATTGTTTTGTTTTTAAATAGGTCCTAATTGACCATTTCTGTTAACATTATGTGCTAATATTTTTGTTTGACATCTAAAAGGATTTTCTCCTTTAATTTATATAAATCATAATCTCATTATTTTTCTCTGCTATATTGGAAAGTTAATATTATGTCTACTTAATGGTTTTTCCTATTCTCTTGCAGTAATAAAGTCTCTAGGATAATTATTATAGCTATCACATCAATTGATAGATATTAATAGGTTCCTTTCTCTGACATTTATATATGCAAAATTGGACTACTATCCCTATTTTGTTTGCTTACTTCATTGGAAGTATTTTTATGATTTTCAAGTAGATAGCCTATCGTCCTCTTAAAGTATTACTTAAAAACTTATTGTTGTCCATTTCCTTCTGATGTATTGGGCCATTTTGGCCTCACCATCTACATTTATGAGTTTTATATTTATGATCTTGTTTAATCTAGGTTTTCAATACAAAAAAGGGATACTACCAACAAACCCTATGCAGACTATGTTAAAATTTTACCTATATTATTCACTGACTTACTTTTCCATGTTTACATGCAAACTAAAGTTTTATTTCTTTAAGTATGGTCAATGATTTTAGAAAGTAAATATAATTCAATGTTTATTTTAGATAATCCTTACTCCTTAAATAGGAATAATATATATATTCCTTACAAACATGAAGTACTTGAGCAATTCACAAATTACTTGAAACTAAATATATGTCTATCTTTCAGTTCTCATTTGCATATGAAATATTCAATAAACTCACAAAATTGTAACCAATCTATTGTTGTGTATATTCTCAATAAAATTATTATCATATCACATTTACTAATATATAATTTTTTTAGTATACCATCTTGTCAATGTCTCTAAAAAATAATACTTGAATCTTCCTCCTGGATGAGTCCCCCTGAGCTTCAATGGACTACAAGCCATCATAAACTTTGTTCACTATCCTTTGTATTTATTATACCTCCTCACTCCAACTCCACATTGCATGAGTCTAACTGCAGTATAGGAAAATAAGTTTATTTTTCAGGATTCTATTAGTAGTTAGTAACTACCTCCTCCCTTTTCCATTAGGTGGTAGGAAGTTACTTTGATCATTAATGAGCTCCACTCTCCCTATATCCCAAGACACCATCCTATCTTTCTGGGAGAGTTATTGATCAATAAATTTTCCATTATTTAATAATATAATCATCAAATTAGACGCCTAGGTCTTACATCATCAGAGGGTAAATAATCCAACCACGAGCTTGTAGTCCATAACTTCTCTTTATCCATTTGCGGTCTCAATATTATTTTCCAAATTTTTATTAATAACTTACTAAAACATAGTTACATAAAGAACCCCCAGTAGCAAAACACTGATAAACAGGTTCCACTTAAGTCTTAAAGTCACAACATCAACATGCTTGGGTATAAAAAATGCACAAATAAGAATAAGTAAGGGTATATCACATGGATAAACCCAAAGCATAAGCAAGAAATTTGTTATGCTCTCAAACTGGTTGATGAAAATACTTAACAAGAATTTAACAACAAAGTGATGGTTACAAGTGGTCACGGGGACTTCACTCAATGAATCTATGACATATCACGTGTGTTAGTGGCATACTAAAAAATACCCTTAATTTTACTACATATTTGAAAATAACTCTAAGAAACACATTATTTAACCCTCTATCAATATGAACCCAATACACCTTCCCAATTTAAAAATCCCCTACTTTTATTAGATATTTTAGGTATCCATTTTTTCATTAACATTTTTTATACCCCTTTATATTTTTTCGTTAACTTTGAGCTCCATTTTTTATACCTTCCAGTATAAAAATATTTACCCCCTATTATATGTTCAATATATTATGTCATTTTCTCCTCAATATTTCTCTCTAGTGAAGCCACTTGCAAATTACCTATATTAGTGAAATGCTATATATATATATATATATATATATATATATATAATATAAAATTTCATAATCATATGCCCCGAAACTCTATTAGATCATGATAATCTCATCTAATGAATAGCCCTTCCTCAGAACTCTATTAGATCATGATAATCTCATCTGATGGATAACCATCCCAACACTATTGTTAAAGGATGACACTCAGGTTGAGGTTTAAGAGAGGGAACAATTATCTAACACATGATCGTAAGGCATTCCATTTTAGATTTCATTAATAAATATGTATGTGGCACTTTTTTCTCTTCTAAGGATAGGATTCCTAGCTCCAACTCCCGTCGCTGCCTCTATATCTTCCCACCCAAGATGCATACTACTCAAGAAGTATTGAATGAAGTCCTTTGAAAAGTGCATTTAGACTAAGAGATATATCACATCAATGTAATTTTGGTCTGGTGGTGTGTTAATGTATAATTTATTTCTAAAAATCACTTCCCAAGTTGCAACACTAGGTCTGCGTAGGTGAAAAATAGAACATGGTGGAAGAAATATTAACAAGTTATGGGGATATATTTCATCTAGAGGATATTATATGGAATATTCATGCCTAATGTTTGAAAAAAAATGACAACAAGATAGCTTGCTAGAAAACATTTATTTCAACGTATGTGTGAAATGAGTGTGCTAATGAAGCCCTAAAAAGCTTTCAACAAATGAAATTTGCAAACCTGAAGTTTGATAATTCCAACTTTACATGCATGATCGATTATTGTACATGCTTAACTACATCAAGACACATTAAGTAAGTGAAATTTTATGTTATAAACGTCGGGCTTGAGGAAAATGTGTTTTTAGATAGTTCCTTCTTAAACATTTACGAAAAATGCAAGACCATGGAAAACGAACATCAAGTGTTTGACAAAATACATGAGTGAAACACAATATCTTGGAGTTAAATGATAGTACAAACAAAATGATGTTAGCAGAGATTCCCTCAGATTATTTTGAGAAAATGTGCCTCTTGCTTATACAGATGGATCATGCGACATTTGTTGGTGTTTTAATTGTGTGTCTCTGCATTGATTTTTTATATGAAGGATGATGTTATTTATATTTTATGGTGAGAGATCGTGGGATTTTAAAAAATGTGGATCACTATGCCTGCATGATTAATCTTCTTGCCTATGATGGTCATTTTATGATGCGAGCCTTATTTCCTGGGCTATACGTTATTAAATGCGGTGGGGCATATACTTCCCATCGTTAGATTTAAATGAATTTAAATCTAACGGTGAGCAGTATATGCCCAACCGCATTTAATAACGTATAGCCTAGAAAATAAGTTTTTCCATTTGATGAGGTAGAGGACTTTATTGAAAACTTGCCAATTGAAACTAATACATCTACGTGGGGTGTGTTTCTTGGTGCCTATAGCATTTGTTGGTGTTCCAAATCACATTGAAATAGTAATTGTTCCACTTTACAAAAAGAAAAATGTTTCCCTCTACCCAACACTCCATAAATAAAATGATATTTGCGTTCTTAGTGCAGCGATAACAAGACATTTGGTTGAAAGATCATAATCAATGGAATGTATAATAAAAATTTTTGAACAAAAAGAAAAAGTAACTACAATACAAACCCTTATAGTTGTGTTTCACATGATTCATCAATATCAGTTAGTCTCATGATAACAGTGATGGTCACAATTTCTCTTTGTTGTAATTGTATATCGACAATGTTCTCTTTGATACAATTATGCAACGAAGCAAATTGTTGTGTAGATATACAAGTTATATTCATCAAATATGCTAACCACCAATGCAATTTCAGAAATATTTACCATGTTCTATGAATTATGTATACCAGAGTTCTACTTACCAATGCCATAGGTGAAATATGAGAATTATCAAATAAAAATGCTAACTCTACGCTACCATGAGAATGTTAATACTATTAGCTCGTTAAAAAATGGGAATTATCAACATGATATGTGATATTCTCTATTATCAAGCCATATGAGATGTGAGAATTATCAATCAAGTCATTTGTTTGAATGTGAATTATCTCCTTCAACTATGGGATTTATCTCCATTGAATATGGATATCATCTGTGAATATAAAATATCCCTCAGATATGAGAATTATCAATGAGATATGCTCACTACCAATGTTACCATGGCACCAACAGATATGCAAATCGTGTACCCTAGTGAAGGTTTTCCATTAGGATTCAAGCGCATGTATTTTCCTATGACTTCATTCCTTTCCACGTATAGGGGTATCATACAAGGTGGAGGAACTTTAGGGTCTCTTTATAAGGGATGTTGTTATTACAAAATAGTAACTATAAAATTTAAATTGATCCTAAGAAGTAATAACTACAACATTTTAAATTTTGTAGTTACTTTACATTTAAACTAAATTGAAAAAATAACATTAAAATATAGACAAAATCCTTATAATCATAGTTACCAAATTCATTTGAATTGGTAAAAAAAACTAAAATTAACATATACAATTCCACTTGATCCTAAAAAATAATAATTACAAAATAACATGTACAATTCCAACACCAAATAAATTGATCTTAATTACAAAATTTTAGATTTTGTAGTTACTCCAACATTAGTTACTCCTAACACCAAAAAAAAATTGATCATAGAAGTAATAACTACAAAATCTAAAATTTTGTAGTTCCTCTAAACTTAAACTACCAGTGAAAAAAATAACATTAAAATATACTAAATCTTTATAATTATAATTACCAATTTCATCTGAATCGGACCCAAAAAAAACTAAAAATCGCCGGTACAATTCCAACTCCAAATAGTTCGACAGATCCGGTCCGTAGGTGGTTAACATAGTGAATGAGCTTTAAAAAAAAATCAATCCCAACTCCAAATAGTGAAAAAATAACATTAAAATAGACTAAATCTTTATAATCATAATTACAAAATTCATCTGAATCGGACCCAAAAAAAACTAAAATTCGCCGGTACAATTCCAACTCCAAATAGTTCGACAGATCCGGTCCGTAGGTTGTTAACATAGTAAATGAGCTTTAAAAAAAAATCAATTCCAACTCCAAATAGTTCGGCAGATCCGGTCCGTAGGTGGTTAACATAGTGAATGAGCTTTAAAAAAAAATCATTAGGTGGTTAACCTAGTGAGTAAACTTTAAAAAAAAAAATCCATAGTTGATATTTTAGGGGCATGTATTGTTCATTCGCTAGCATAATTAAGCCCAACATCTCCTTAAACACAAATTGATACTGCAGGATGGCATGCAGGTAGGAAAAAAAAAACATCTTTAGGAAAATTATGGGTTATTTTGATTCTATAAGGTAGACTGGGTGAATATATGAGTAATAATAATTTTGGTGTTGCATGTTATGAGCGATCCTAATTTTAAAGGCAAATCATAAGGCAAGCTTAAGATGTGAAGAGTAAGTAAAGTAAGTATTATTTTCTTTTTCATCGATTTATTTTTGCATACCCAAAATGGATAAAGCGAAATCTGGTGTGCATGCATAAAAAAAAGGAAATAGGTGTAAAATCGTAAAATGGAAAATTTCTTCTTTTCAAAATCAGAAAGAGAGAATTTGTAAAAATAGTTTAATTTATAAAAAGGTGATTGATTTTTCTATAAAATAAATTTTGATTATCAATATTTATATTTTTTATTTTCTAAAGAAAAGTTTTACATAAATAAATTTTTAAATTTGAAAAATATTTTAAATTTAAATTTTTGTAAAGATATTTATATTTTCTATTTTTAATGAAAAGTTTTACATAAATAAATTTTGAAATTTGAAAAAGATTTTAAATTTAAATTTTTGTAAAGATATTTATATTCCCTGTTTCTTAAAGAAAAGTTTTATAAAAATAAAATTTGAAATTTGAAAAAGATTTTAAATTTAAATTAAAAAAAAAAGCCATAAGCTTTAGAGGAAAGGAATGTACACATTTTTTTTGAAAATTTTATTATTTATAGTTAAAAATTATTTAAAATTCAAAATAAATTAGAAAAAAATATGAGGTAAACCCATAATTGTTATAGGAAATAAAATGTTTAAGATATATATTATTGAAAAATGTTTAAGATATATATTATATAATTTTTTTTTGGAAATTGATTTTTTTTATTCTAAATTTTATATTGTTTCCGAACTTTTTTTAGTAGAAAAAAAGTTGGTTTATATATATTGTACTAGTACAAATTCAAAAGATTGTTTTACATCTATATCTTTGTTCAGTTTCATTCATCAAAAAACCAAAAATTCAACGGTACCCCTATACACAGAAGTATCAATAACTATTACAAAAAAGAGAACTTATTTCTGTAGGTTTTAACCCTATACAGAAATTATCTGCAAATGAATCTTAAAACAGGAAATAAACAATAGCGAGAGCATAAAACATAAAACAGATAAACACAGAGATTTTCCCCTGGATCCCAAATCGGGACGACCAACTTGATTTTTCATTATATTCCTTTTAGTGTTACAACACATACATATACATGCCAAAGCATACATAAACCCCAATCCATTAACCCTGGATTAGAACATAACTGTAGTTCCCTTGACCGGATCTACAAAATACCAAGGGCCGAAAACCATCATGCCCCAAAACCATGTGCAAACCCATGCACAAAACCATGGGCAGGTTCGCCCACCGGAAAATAAGGACCAAAAAATTTTTATGGGGCGGTGCCCCGGACCCCGATAGCGGGGGCTACCGCCCCCCCTGTGACCCCTTCGTACGTTGTGCCCAACACAATGTACAGGGGGGGGCTACCACCCCCCCTGTGACCCTTCTATACGTTGCGCCCAACACAACGTATAGGGGGGGATATCGCCCCCCCTGTTACCCCCCCCCCGCACGTGACTAGTCATGGAAAGAATATAACACAAACCCAAAATTCTCCCACTGGTTGTTTTCTTTCCACAGGGGGCCACAGGAGAGCTGATTCATTAGCCCAGCTTTGCAACACCCAATGTTTCTCTACACCAAGAGAACTTCTAAGTGCTCACAGACTTTGTCAATGCATCTGCAACATTCTTCAAAGTGTCCACCTTTACTAGCAACACCCTTTTAGCCTCAACCATGTATCTCACAAAGTGATATTGAACATCAATGTGCTTTGTCTTTGAATGATAAACAGGGTTCTTACCCAAGAAAATTGCACTTTGGCCATCACAATCTATCCTTATATCTTGCTGCACCAACCCCATACTTGAACACAATCTCTGCAACCAAACTGATACCTTGCTTGCATGAGTGGTTGCCATGTATTCTGCCTCTATAGTTGAAAGAGCCACTACAGACTGTCTTTTACTCATCCAACTGACTACACCTCCAAATAGGTTAAACACATACCCACTTGTAGATCTTCTTTGGTCCAGATCTCCAGCCCAGTCAACATCAACAAAACCATGAATGTCCAACACTCTTTCCAATCTGTGTCTTCCCTGGTAGCACAAGCCATAATCACGAGTGCCATGAAAATATCTGAAAATTCGCTTCACTGCTATCCAATGCTCCTTCCCTGGGTTTGACATAAACTTGCTCAATACTCCCACTGAATGTGCAATGTCTGGTCTAGTACAGACCATTGCATACATCAGGCTACCCACTGCACTTGCATATGGAACACGAGACATATCCTCCTCTTCTTCTTGTGTCTTGGGACACTGTTCAACAGACAACTTTATACCTACAAAAATCAGAACATTCACCAGTTTGCTATCCTACATATTGAACCTCTGCAATATAGTCTCGACATACTTCCTCTGGTTTAACCAGAGCTTCCTCTTTGCCTGATCTCTCTTAATCTCCATGCCCAAAATATAGTTTGCAACACCAAGATCCTTCATGTCGAATTTGGAGAATAGCTAGGTCTTCAAATCTTGGATAATTTATTTGTCATTTCCAATCAACAACATATCATCCACATACAAGACCAAAAAAATAACACGGTCACCAATTAACTTAAAATAAACATAGTGATCCTCCTTGCTTCTGGTGACGCCAAGTCCCCGTATATAGGTATTAAATTTCTGATACCACATCCTTGGTGACTGTTTTAACCCATACATAGACTTCTTTAACCTGCATACCAGTTTTTTCTTCCCCTTCACCATAAAGCCTTAGGTTGTTTCATGTAGATCTCCTCTTCTAGATCCCCGTGAAGAAATGTTGTCTTCACATCCATCTGTTGTACGTCAAAATCAAATGCAGTAGCAATAGATAAAAGTAATCTAATATAAGTAACTTTGGCAACAAGAGAAAAAATATCACCAAAATCAATTCCCGGCACCTGGAAATAACCTTTTGCTACCAACCGAGCTTTGTATTTCTCCACCTTGCCTTCTACATTCATCTTCTTCTTAAACACCCATTTTCTCCCAATGGGCTTCCTTCTAGCCGGCAACTCCACCAGATCCCATGCCTCATTTTTGTGCAAGGATGCCATTTCATCAACCATGGCCTTTCCGCAGCTTCTCTATCTTCGAATCCGCCGCTCTCGACAGCTTCCAGATCATCATCGCTATAGTTAAAGAAAATTTTGGTCGGTAGTGCGTATGGAATATACCTTCTCGGGTTGTCTCCTTTTCCGAATCGACTCTCACATCTCGAGTTTGTGGCTCTTCCTCTTCTGAGTCTTCTTCTATTGTAGAGTCTGATTCATCCTCTAGCTCAAACTCTATCTTCTCAGGTTCCTTTGGTAGGACTTCATGTGTAACAACATCTTTCACCTCTCTAAACACCACATCTCGGCTGTACACAACCTTCCTTGTTTCTGGATTCCAAAGCTTGTAACCCTTTAAACCATCCTTATACCCAATAAAGATGCACCTTTCAGATTTATTATCCAACTTGGTCCTTTTCTCCTTTGGAACATGCACATATGCATCACATCCAAATACCCTTAGATGTGAAAGAGAGGGTTTCTTACCAGTCCATACCTCATGTGGAGTCTTATCCTCCAACGCCGATGAAGGTGATCTGTTAACTAAGTAACATGCAGTCTCCACTGCCTCTGCCCAGAATTCTTGTCCTAACCCGGTACCACTGAGCATGCTTCTTGCCTTTTCCATCAGTGTTCTATTCATTCTTTCTGCAACTCCATTTTGCCGAGGTGTGTATGGAGTAGTCTTCTGCCGTGCTATACCACACTTCTTACAGAACTCTTCAAATTCCTTCTTGCAGAACTCCCCACCATTATCTATCCTCAACACCTTTATCTTCTTCTCTGTCTGGTTTTCCACCAGAGCCTTAAATTCTTTAAATCTGTCAAAGACTTCAGATTTCTTCCTCAAGAAATATATCCATGTATTCCTTGAGAATTCATATATGAATGAAACATAGTACACAGACTTACCCAGTGATGGAACCGACACAGGTCCAAACACATCACTGTGCACAAGCTCTAATATATTGTTTGCCCTCTTAGCACCAGAAGGAAAACTCACCCGATTCTGCTTCCCATATACACAATGTTCACAGAAATTGAAATCCAGAGAGCTATTAGACATACCTTCTACCATACCATTTCCTATGATTCAAAGGCCCTTCTCTCTTATATGTCCAAGCTCGATGCCCCCACATGGTATTTTCTCCAGACCGCTTATCCGCTCCACTTTCGGAACCACATAACTGTTGGCACCTATCAATAATATTGCTTACCGAGAAGCTTGTACGCAGTTCCAATTAAAACTCGCATTACTACCTGCTCCCGAACCATTCCAGGCATATTTCTAACACTGTTTTTACACCTGCATCATCCATCTTGTTTACATAAATCAGATTTATGGCCAATGCAGGAATGTGTAGAACACCAGTAAGTGTTCTAATCCTTCCACCTTCTAGCTTCAGCTTGACTTTTCCACATTCGACGATTCTGGCCTTCCTATCATCACCTAAGAATACATCACTTCCATCATATTTCTCATACTCGCAAAACCATTCCCTATGAGGAGTGAAGTGAAAGGATGCACCCGAGTCAATCAACCATGAATCATGATCGACACGTGTATTTGAAGAAGAAGCCAAATACACATCCCCACCTTCATCCGGGGTGGTTTTTTCCTCTGCAGAAGGAGCATCATCAGATCCATTTCCTTTCTCAGGAGCTTTAGATCTGCAGTCCTTTTTGTAGTGCCCTTCCTTTCCGCATTTCCAGCACACCTTTACAAAATTTCCAGGAGATTTAGATCTCCCTCTATATTTATATCTCCCAATCGAAACCTTATTCTTGTTTCTATTCTAGGACCTTCCTCATACAGATAAAGCATCTCCATTCTGACCCTCCATATTTCTTCGTCTCATTTCCTCTGATAGCAAGGCTGAGACAATGTCATCAAAATTCAAGGTAGTTGTATTGCTACCTATTGCAATAACCAGATTGTCCCACGAATCTGGTAGAGAACACAACAAACTGATGAACTTAGCTTCATATGAGATTTTAATATCAACATATGATAGCTGACTTACCACAGTATTGAAGGCATTCAGATGCTCTGTCACTGAGTCTCCTTCCTTCATCCTTAGGTTATACATCTTTTTCTGTAGGAACAATTTATTCACTAGAGACTTAGATTGGTAGAAAGTCCCTAGCTTGTCCCACAAGGTCTTCACCGTAGCTTCCCCAGATACATTCAACAATATTGAATCTAAGACACACAACCGTATTGTGCTCTTTACCTTATGATACAACTTCTTCCAGTCTTCATCTGACATTGCCGTTGCTTTAGTACCCGGATCTACCACGATCCACTGATCTTTATCCACCAGCAGATTCTCCATCTTGAGCTTCCAAAACTCAAAACTCTGACCATTAAATTTCTCGATCTCTATCTTCTCACCACTCGCCATCTTCTTTCACCGCAAGAATCGATCCCGCAGATCACCCATTGAACATGATCTACCTCAGGCCCGAGAAAAAAACCGCTCAGTAGCAAAGGCGTCCCGTTCAAGCCAAAACCTGGCTTTGATACCAAATGTAGGTTTTAACCCTGTACAGAAATTATCTGCAAACAAATCTTAAAACAGAAAATAAACAATAGCGAGAGCATAAAACATAAAATAGATAAACACAGAGATTTTCCCCTGGATCCCAAATCGAGACGACTAGCTTGATTTTTCATTATATTCCTTTTAGTGTTACAACACATATATATACATGCCGAAGCATACATAAACCCCAATCCATTAAACCTGGATTAGAACATAACCATAGTTCCCTTGACTAGATCTACAAAATACCAGGGGCCGAAAACCATCATTCCCCAAAACCATGTGCAAACCCATGCACAAAACCATGGGCGAGTTCGCCCACCGGAAGATAAGGACCAATTTTTTTTTCCGGGGCACTACCTTGGACCCTGATAGGGGGGGCTACCGCCCCCCATGTTACCCCCCCTCGCGTGACTATTCATGGAAAGAATATAACACAAACCCAACAATTTCTGCTGAAGAAATGATATAGTATATCTGGTTCCTCTTCATAGTCATCTCTCCCAATTTTATCCACACTCTTTACCTTGTGCCTGTCAATAGTCAGCAGTGGATTCGATACTTTCAAAAAGCCTTTTACCTTAATAAATGTGTAGATACCAGTGGTCTCGAGCAATAATCAGCCAACTTCCTACATCCAAAACTCTATTACCTGGACTTCGTCTTGGCTGTAGTTCAGAAAAATTTAACCGTGCCTTTTGCTCCATGTCCAGAGGCGTCAAATATTATTTCTAAACTTGACAACTATGCTTATGATCATAGTTTGAACTGAAATGAAACTCTGTGCACTTTCAGGTTTGATGAATGAATTGTTTCCCAAGATGGCTTCCACATGGAGATAAGGTAGATGATCACTGTTTAAACTGAAATGAGACTCTGTGCACTTTCAGGTTTGATGATTGAATTGTTTCCCAAGATGGCTTCCACATGGAGATAAGGTAGATTTAAAATGGTCGAGAAAGTTAAATTCACTAATTTAATTATTATACATACTATTATTTGCAATGAATCAGATCTGTTTTGAAAAAGAAAGCGGTTTTAAAAATAATAATAATAATAATAATCGGATCAGTGAAACATAAATTTCATTTTCATTCTTAGTGGAATATTCAATCCAATAGAAACCTAATCTCGTAATTTTGGAGATACAGAAATTATCTTGGAGTTATTATCTCTACAACCTCGGTGATAACAATGCTAACTACTTCTCCTATATTGCGACACAACTTTACCGCATATTGCTGGCAATTGTTCTCATTCGCTGAAATCTGATGGCGCTAATGTCTTATTCACATGAGTCGATGCGCTAATCTATCATACTCGAGACGAGTGATTTTTTCAGAGGGAGAAAAAGCTCTGGTTTATATAGTGTACCAGTACAGTTCAGAAAATTCTAGTATGAAACTTGCAACAGTCTCACAACAGTCCATGAATATACAAAAGAATCTGATAGTTTACGAAAAAACAGTCTCGTCTACAATAACAAGTGACACAAAATTACAAATAGTCTGCGTGAAAGACATGAAACATCTTCATGGCTTGAGAAAAGCATCAAAAAAAAAAAATTTAGCCTATGAGCAACAAGATAGCTAGCCATATGAAAGAAAACGTGAAACAAAAATACACGTAGAACAAAAAAAGGTTTCAGCGATCCTTAGCCGATCACATAGTGACACAAAATAGTCCATGTAAACTTCTGATCATATTTTCCAGTGTAGTCCCAAGCATAAGAAGAATCTTACCATACCTGTTGCCCCGACCCTAGATGCATCAGTCAGAGTGTAATGAATTTATCTGAGTCCACTTCCAGATGAAGATGAAAACGTCAATAATGGTATATGGTATCAACAATCGATGGTTAATTCAAAGCATCCATTGATAAAGAGGTGACTCCTAATGATGTTGTAAGTTTAATTGAATGGTGGTTCCAAAGGGGAAAGTTGAACGAAATTCCCCCATGGAAATACAAATCAATGAAAAAGATCAAATTGTTGTATTTCTAAATGAGAACAACAAAGAATCGAAGTTTAGATACTCATTTTGGAACTACCAAAACACAACAGAACTTCAAAAATGCGTCAGGTGCAAAGTAAAACTTCAATGAGACCTGACCATCAAGAATGAGCCAAAATATTAAATATATTAATAGAATTATTAAATAGATATACACAAATTTTTTTTAAGAAATATAATTTAAAAAATATGTCTAAATTTTTTTAAGAAATATAATTTAAAAAAAACCCTCGTCTTTATTGAATATAACAAACCCGTGGCGGCCATTCAGAGACCTAGCTACCATGAATCCACTAGCATGCATTACACATGATCTTGCATACATTTCAATAGTTCGATTATTGTTGTCATGATTTAGATAGTTCAATTATTGATAGTTGAGAAGGCACTAGATGCATTTTGTATCTCTGCTAAAAGAACTAGGCTCATACACTATGTTTCAAGTTAGTAATGGCCTTCTTTTATTAATTGGAAGTGTAGGCGAAGCGCCTTAACTTAGGGAATTTGCTGCGGACTGGGATTGCTTGAGAGTTGGGTCAGATCGGGGTAGTTATTATTGATTTTAGTTATTCCATCCCACATATAAAAAAATCATAAACTTGATAACTCCGCTCAACCAGAAACACATCAACTGACAGGTAAATGGGACTTCGCCTTCAGGAAGACAACCCAGTCACTCTCGTTGACCTTGTTTCCAAATGTTATTCAGGATAAGGGTTCTCTCGCAGGAACAAGGAAAAACTTATTTGGTAAGGCGACTATGTTGAATAGGCAGAGGATATAAACACAAAATTACACAAGTATTTCACACACGAGCTATGTCTCTTCTATTAATCAACGAACTTCAATCTCACTCAATCTGAATACATGAACCCAGTGAAGGGTATTTAACCTAAATTGACATGCACACATTCACATAACTCAACTTGACCATCACTCACTTAACTGACTCCCTAACTCACTTACCAAATTCATCTATCACATAACTCGTCTAACTCAACGCTTAATTGATTGTCTAACTTTGCATGCGAGAGGTAATTACATATTTTAACACTCCCCCTTAATTACGACTACTAAAATAAAACATTAACTCATGACAACTGAAACATTCTCGCTGGTCTTTGTCTCAGCTAGGCTTACAACACCCAAGTTTCTTTTGTGAAACTCAAGTAAATCTACTGCTAATGGTTTTGTAAATATATCAGCCAATTGATCACTAGATTTACAAGGTTTCTAGTGAACTTCTCCATTTCTTACAAGTTCTTTAATAAAGTGATATCTAGTATCAATATGCTTGATATTTTGATGAAACACACTATTCTTGGATAGTGTAATCGTTGATGTGTTGTCACAGTATATCGATGTTGATCCTTGTTGTTTCTTCTTGAGTCCGTCCAATACTCTTCTTAACCATACTGCTTGACATGCTGTTGAAGTTGCTGCTACATATTCTGATAGTGTCACAATAGGTTGCTTCTTAGATGCCCATGCTATCACACTTGAACCAAGATGAAACACATAACCGGATGTGCTCTTCCGATCATCCAAACTGCTTGAAAAATCACTATCTGTGTATCCAATCAAATCTTTCTTTTATGTACTTGCATAAATTATGCCATAATCTCTAGTTCCTGATATGTATCTCAAAATTATTTTTTCAACACTCCAATGTGTTTCTTTTGGAGTCTCCATAAATCTGGAAATCAAACTCACTCCTTTCATAATATCTGGTCTTGTAGCTGTGAGATACATGAGGCTGCCAACCAATCTTTTGAATAGAGTTGGATTGAAATCTGATCCTTCATCATCCTTACTTAACTTTGTACCTGTTGCAACTAGTGTAGGTACAGGTTTGCAATTATCCATCCTGAATATTTTCAGCAAATCTCTAGCATACTTATTTTGGCAAATAAAAATTCCTTTTTTAGATTGCTCAACTTCAATGGCAAGAAAATATTTCATGAGACCAAGATCAATCATCTCAAATTATTTCATACCAACTTGTTGGAATTCCAACAATGAAAAATTTGAACTAACATCCAAATCATCATAAATATCTTTCAGACTTCTCATCTTTTTCTGACCATTTCTTGATTCATTATCTAATTAGCAGCTTGGAGAATTCTGGTCTATTGATCTGCTTGAAGATCCTTGCTGCTCTGAAAATCTTGAATTCCTTGTTCGTTTGAATTTATTTGGTGTCTTCTCTATTGATTCGTGCTGCTCCTTTTCTGCTACATCATCCTCTTCCACCAATGGTGCTTGTGCATCGATTGGTTTGTCTACAGTCCCATTCCATGACTCTTTTTCTTCGAACACAACATCTCTGCTAATTATTGTCTTCTTGGTGACAGGTTTATACAATTTGTAAGCTTTTGACTGCTCACTATAACCAATAAATATGCATTTTTTCACTTTGATCATCTAATTTTCCTCTTATCTGCTTAGGCACATGTGCATAGGCTACACATACAAAAAATCTGAAATGAGATACACTACATGACATACCTGACCATGCTTCTTTTGGAACTTTGTTCATCACACCCTTTGTAGAAGATCTGTTAATCACATAAACATCACATGCAAGTGCTTCTGCCCAATACTCATTAGACAAGTGTCTTACTTTCAACATACTCCTTGTCATGTTCATGATTGTTCTATTTTTTCTCTCTCCTACACCATTCTCCTGTGGTGTGTATCTGGTTGTAAATTGTCTTCTGATTCCATGTTGTTTGCAGTACTCATGGAATGATTTCGAATCATATTCTCCACCACGATATGATCTCAATACCTTGATATTTCGATCACTTTGGTTCTCTACTAAGGCTTTGAACTCATTGAACTTTGAAAAAGTTTCAGACTTTTGTTTCAAGAAGTAAACCCAAGTCTTTCTTCTATAGTCATCAATAAAAGTGAGGAAGTAACAACTTCCACCAATCTACTGTGTCCTCATAGGTCCACACAAATCTGTATGCACCAACTCAAGTGGCTTCTTTTCTCTGTATGAAACTCATTTCGGAAAAATTTCACGGTGTTTCTTTCCCAAGATGCAACACTCACAAGTGCTAGCAGGTTCTTTGATGGGAGGTAATCCTCTGACCATCTGTTTTTGCTGCAACAATCTTAAACCAGAAAAATTCAAGTGTCCAAACCGAAAGTGCCATAACCAGTAATCATTAGAACATGCAACTGTAAAAGAACTAACCTGATCATTGTAGTTCATAATTAGAGGAAAGAGTATGTTCCTCGTCATCTGCACCTTTGAAATCAGCTTCTTTCTTGGGAGTTTGTCATAAATATCACATTATTTCCCCTGAAAGATAACTTTGTATCCTTTCTACGTCAATTGACCAAAACTTATCAAATTGTGTATGAGTCTAGGTACATAATATACCTTTGATATTGTCTTTGGCTCCCCCTGCTTGTTCATAATGTTGACCACTCCTTTGCCATCCACATCCATAGTCTTTTCAGTCCCCAAATTTACCTCTGTCTGCACCAATTGATCCAATCTTCACCAATTGATCCAAATTTGCAACCAAATTCTTGTTTCCTGTCATGTGGTTACTGCAACCACTGTCTAATAGCCACACCTTATCAGACGGTTCATGCATGGTGTTGCATGCTAGGAACATGGAGTTACTATTCTATGTACTAACATTAGCTCTCTGATTTCCTTGATAAGCTATATTCTTCCTGCAATCGTGAGCATAATGACCAAATTTATTACAATAATAACATTTAACCTTTGATTTGTCAAACATTTGATTATTGTGAAAGTTTTTGCTACTGTTGCTTCCACTTTGATGTTCATGCTCTTCTCAACCATCTCTCTGACCACCATAGCTTCCGCCTCGTCCTCTGCCTCTTGATCAACCTCTGCCTTGACCTCTTGAAGTATAAACTTGAATTTTGAAGGCAGTTTCTAAAGTGGAATCCTTATTTCTGTCTATCCTTGCCTCATGCGATAGAAGTGATCCCATCAACTCATCAACTATCAGTTTTTCCAAATCCTTGGCTTCTTCTATAGTTGCTACCACAACATCAAACTTGGTAGACAAAAATCTAAGAACCTTCTCAATCACTGTTAGATCTTTAATATATTCACCATAGATTTTTAACTGATTGAAAACAGACTTGTCCCTATTCATGAAGGAATCAATGTCCTCTCTCTCCTTCATTTGCAAACTTTCAAAATCTCTCCTAGTATTATGCAATTCAAAAATATTGACTTTGGCCATACCTTGATAGCTTGTCGCAAAAGTTTCCCATGCTTCCTTTACTGAAGATGTGATCATTATCTTTTGGAACACTGTTCCGTCCACTCCCTGCTGGATAATAAGCAATGCTTGTGCATTCTTCTTCTTGTCTTTCTTCCATTTTTCCCTATCTGCATTACTGAGGACTCTTTCTTCTGCATCGTTTTGAGGTTCTGCAGACCCAAACTTGACATGATCCCAAACATCATGCGCTTTTAACATGGTCTCCATTTTAGTAGCTCACACATCATAATATTTCCTAGTGAAAGAAGGAAGTTGTGGCTAAAAAATTGATGTGACCATCTTGCTTCAAAAAAATCTTCTTTGATAAAACCCTAAATTTCTCTTTTTTATGAAAGATTTGAAAAGCTCCTTAAATAACCTTAAAACCCTAGGTTTTATAAAACAAAATTCTTTTATAAAAAAATCTTATATAATAAACCCTTAAAAAAAAACTTATAATATTTTCAAAACTTTAAAAAATCCCTTTTAAAAATCTTCCTAAAACCTCCTCTTCATGTGCTTTATGAAGAACCTTTTTAAAAAATCCTTTAACCTTTGTAATATGAAAAGATCTGTTGAATACATTTAAAAAAAATATCAAACCTCTTTGAAAAAATCTCCTTGGAAAGCTTATGTGTACCCTTTTCAAATATGATATGTACTCCTTTTAAAAACCTTGCTTTTAAAAAATTAAGATGAACCAATAACGTGCATTGGCTTGCTCATGACCGGTGGATATGTATTTCATAAACCTGATTGCGCACACCGTGAGGGAAAAAAACTACAGAATAAACCCGATTCTACCAAAATCATAAGTTTGACGAAAGTTGCGCAGTTTTTCAATAGAAAAGGTGCAGACCTGCTCGTTTGTTGCACTAAAAAGGTGCGGACCTGTGCTTCCTTATCCGTTCAAAATTTTTGCAAAATTAAAAAAAAATAAAATTGCTGACCTTCTGTTATTGGCCTTTTTTCTCTGGCTCTGCTCACCCACGGATCTTGTGATTCTTCCTCAGCTCTGATACCAATTTGTTGGATAGGTAGTGGATATAAACACAAAATAAAATAAGTATTTCACACACGAAACACACGAGATGCAACTCTTCTATTAATCAACGAACTTCAATCTCACTCAATCTGAATACAATGAACCCGGTGAAGGGTATTTAACCTAAATTGACATGCACACACTCACATAACTCAACTTGACCATCATTCACTTAACTGAATCTCTAACTCACTTACCAAATTCATCTATCACGTAACTCATTTAACTCAACGCTTACTTAACTGATTGTCTAACTCTGCATGTAGGAGGTAATTACATATTTTAACAAGCTCCCGTGCACTCTTTAGAGTATATAGCTCCTGCCCCTATTAAGAATATAAAGGTGCCCCCTATTATTCTGATTTGTGGTCGATCTTATTAGTTCTAGTTTGTTCAAGCCAAGGAATTTGGAACACCGCAGTCCAACCTAGTTGTTTCTCAGCTTCAATAAAAAAGAATACTGAAAAGATAAGGGAATGATGAAGTATTGGTGGAGATTACTTATATAAGTGCTAGTCGAGGAAAATTGATCAACACAAGCTTATTACAATGAAGCATAGAAGCACTACTATTACCCATAATTAGTGGTTTGATTCTTGAAGCTATGCAAGGTTACATGGATGAAAAGTTTGACCACAGATTGCGTGAGGAGTGTTTTGACTGAGGAATTTACAGACAAGAAACGACCAGTTCATTTCCCAAAAGCCCAAAAGCCATGAAATACATAATATTTGGGGATAATAATACAAAAAATAATTTAGATGTATATATATATATATATATATATATATATATATATATATATATATATATATATATATATCATTCAAAACATAACACTCATCAGTCGTCTTTTAGGAACCAACAAAAGCTTAAGCAAGCAACTGATGATCCCCAATCCGGCAGGCGGGCAATCCCAACCAAGCTAATTTCTGCCAAGCTGGATCATGGTACAATGACCTCAACAGGTTTTTCTCTTGAGGTAACTTCTGTATTAACCTTAGCATCTGTATTTTTTTCTTCTGATTTGATTTCTTTTCACTTCGCTGAAGATAAGGTAAACACGGGCTTGTTGGGGGAGAGAAAGCAAGTAGGAAAACACAGGATTGATGGAGGAGATAAAGCGAGTAGGAAAACACAAGCTTGATGGAGGAGAGAAGGCAAGAAGGCAAACATAGCTTTGTATTTTTTCTTCATGATTTGAATTCTTTTCGCTTTGCAGGGGAGAAGGAAAACACTGGCATGATGGAGCAAGAACGCAAACACAGGCCATATGGAGACAAAAGCCTCTGTTTACCGCTTGTATCATTGACTATGCCACTTGCCACTTGTATCCTTGCATAATCTATGTTCGCCACTTTGCATCATGTGGATTGTCATGCTGACCACTAAAAGCGAGATAAACCAAAGTGAAATAGAAAAAAATTTCTATTAATCTTAAACATTAAATGTTCTAGAATTAATGCTAGCATTATGTTGCATTAATTTAATTTGATAGAAATGTTGTGCAATTCAGAAAATATATCTTAAAGTTTGCCTCGATGTGAGGCCAGTAAGATGGAATTTTTTTTTGCATTTTTGATTGGATAAAATAGAATATTAAAATTAATATAAAAAATCCTTTAGAAAAACTTTGCATAAAACGTAAAAAGTTTTTTTTTTTTAATTTCTGTGTGAACTAGCAGGGACAAAAAAACTGATTGCTATAGTCCCTATGCCCCTGAAGGGGCAGGGACTAATAATAGCTGACCTTTGACTCATATCATTTCACTTGGGTTGTCATGTTCCATATTTTTGTTTGGCCCTCACTTGATTTTAAGTAATATGCGCTTGAAGTTTATGTTATTATCCTGACCGCGACTTTGACTGTGAATTAGTTTCATCCTTCATTAAAATTAAATAGTATTTGCTAAAGTTAACATTAGCAATCTAATTTAATTTAATTTTTTTTTTAAATGAATTATTTTAATTTTCTTGAACCTAATTGGTTATTTCGCTCTCCATCTTGTATTCACTTGGCTTATGTTGATGTGCACATGTATCTCATAACCCTGTATTTTTATCACAACTTTCTTACTCAAATTCTCTCCTCGCAAGCATAATTAGATCTTCGCTCGTTAACATAATAAAAAATAGGCTGGTTTGATATGCATTATAACATATTAAAAATTAGGTTGGTTTGCTATGAATGAGAGACTTATTTTTCAAAATTAGCTCGAAGACATGTAGTTTATAACCATGAATGCTTGTTATTATTAGTCCCTACTATAAGGCTGTGGGACTATTGTAATTGAAATGCCTTAAAATTTGTGCCATTATTAATTTTTACATGGAAATTAAAAGAATAAACCTAAAGTTTTTGTTGAAACATTATAATATATTATAATATTTATTAATCTTTACATGGAAATTAAAAGAATAAACCTAAAGTCTTTGTCGAAACATTATAATATATTATAATATTTTTTTTTTTTTCTGACCTATTAAATCTGGACAACTTTTTTTTTTTTTGGCCAATGAAAATTTTGAACATCTTATTTGGCCTCTTTCCGAGGTGGAAAGAGGCATATGATCTGGAAAACATAGGATTAAAACTCATCTTGGTTCGAAATTTTTTTTCATAACTAAGTAATGCTAGCTAATAATTAATGTTAGCTACTGGATAACTTCATATAGTGTTTCAATGATCCTTCATGTGTGTCACCACAATATTGAGCCTAGTGTTGCCTAGTGGCAACACTATGTTGAGCCTTCTGTACACTATTGTACACGCTACTGTCCAATTTCCCAAACTAGGAAACTTCAACTGGCTTCTCCGCGGAGACTATGCATATGTTCTTGTTGTCGGCAGGATATCTACTACAGTGTTGCTGGATGTTCTTCGGTTCGGCTGGATGTTCTTATCACCGATACCTGCAGGCACCGCTAGTGTTTACTTAGTCTTGGCTTAGCGTTCACTCAGTCTTGGCTTTACTTGGATTAAGTGATTGTTGTTAAATGCCTGATTAACTTAATCAGTCAGTATTTTCTCCTTACCAATACCACAGAATTTGCGTTGCCAAATATGGATAAAGCTTCGGAGGAACACCATGTTGTTGGTTTAGCACAGGAAGATTGCGGACAAAGGCACCCCTTATTTAAAACTCCTTCAGTGGGCGTGAATTAGGTACGGACTTCAAAACATAAATTAGGGGCTTCCTTGTTGAATTTTTTAAATTCAACTTTTGACCTGCATAATGAAAGAGAGAAGTACAGCAGAGGCAGAATTTCTAGTTGAGTGCACACTATCGTGCATTTAACAGAGGTTTAATGAACCTCCAAAAGTTTTTTTTAATGGGCTGCAACCACCTTTGCAGAAGAAATTGAAGTTTTCGTGGTTCTAACCACGCAACAACAATTTTTGAAAACCATGTCAAATCGGGCTTTAAAGCCCTCACCAACCACCAATTAAAGTTTTGTTTTTATGAAGCAAAGTTTATGTTTTTGAAATGTGCCATGTCGGATGCCAACACAACAGGGGCGGGCTCCACAACGGCCAATAGAAATTCATCACGCTCATTTAAGAGTTGCTTTACCAAAAGAGAAAGACGGTCCCACTGCCAGCTCAATCGGAAGCTACATGGACTAACCACAACACATCGTGTAGAAATGAAGATGAATTCATGAGGGAAGATTGGAATGAGATAAAATTATGGAATCCAGTTCAATTTTTGTTTGAAGTCCGCAGGCCCCAGCAATCAGCGAATCACAGGCAGATCGCGCAGATTTTGAGTTTGCTGACGTATGGGCCATTTGGTACGCGAAATCAAATTGCAACAGAGTTTTGTTGTCGTATGAGGTCCGGGTCTATGGTTTAAAAACCTTGGATTAAAATTCATTCATACACGGTGGATGATATAAAGTTTTAAAACCATGTTATAATGTTTACCCTTATTTTCTTTATTAACGCAATGGTGAAAGTCGTTTGACTTTATATACATATATGGTTAATATATATTATAAAATTTTCAAAAGTTTATAATATATATATTTTACAAAATTTTATTTTATTATATGTTGTGCCATGTATAGAATGAAAAGAGCCCGAAGGATGATGTAATTTTTTGTGGACTGCTGTGTATTTTTCTCTGGAGAGATAAAGTGTGAAACTCTATATTTAAAAACAGAGAGCAGAGATTGTAAAGCACTGTGTGTGCATTTTGTAAGTGATAGAGAGCAGAAATTTTTCACTGTGTGTGAAGAAGTTGTATTTTTGTGAAAGCCAAAACAACAGTTCTAAGCCACTTGTAACAGATTTTTAATTTTAATGAAATAGAACTAGTTTGTGAATCTCTGTCCAACAAATTTTAATTGAATCTCTGTGTTGAAGTTGGGGAATTTTTTCTTCCTCTGTGTGTTCTGGAATACTCAGAAATTCCAACATGGTATCAGAGCTAGTCCAAGCTCTTTGAAGGATTGTCAAATAAGCTGAAGGAAGGAGTTTGTTGCAGCATTCAACCAGCAGTGTGAAGGCTCAGCAAAAGTCTAGGTATATTACAAAAACATATTTTTTTGTTTTGTGATTAAAAGGTGTAGTATAGAGAAATATTTTTGAAGACATAGTTTGTCTCTTAAATAGTGAGACAATTTATTTAAAAACACAGTCAAGTTATTTGAGCATAGTTCAGAGTGCTAGCCATGGCAGGAGCCAACACAAGCATGAGTATTGGAAATACTTGGATCCCATAGTTTAATGGGAAGAACTATGACTATTGGGAAATCACTATGAGAGCCCTGTTTTCCTCTAAAGACTTATGGGAGTTTGTTGAAGATGGTTTTGAAGAACCAGCAGAAGAAAATACCTTTAATGCCTTGACACGGGCAGAGAAGGATTTTTTGAAGAGCAATAAGAAGAAGGACTCAAAAGCCCTCTTCTATCTCTATCAAGCAGTACATGAAAGTGTGTTTCCAAGGATAGTAGCAGCTAATAGGTCCAAGGATGCATGGGATACCCTCTAGATTGCCTATCAAGGTATGGAAAAGGTGAAGACATCAAAACTATAATTGTTAAGGAGGGATTTTGAAACTCTCTGTATAAAAGAGTCTGATAACATAGACTCATTATTCAAACATGTGATTGGGTTGGTTACCCAGATAAAGTCTCATGGAGAGACACTTGAAGAAAGAAAGATAGTGGAGAAAGTGTTGAGGAGTTTACCCTCAAGGTTTGATGTGATAGTCACAACCCTTGAAGATACATAATATCTCTCAAATTTTTCAGTTGATGAACTTCATGCATCACTGATGACACATGAAAAAATATTGGGTAGAAATGCACAGTCATCTTTGGAGCATACCTTCAAGACCCAAATGTCCTTTGGAAGAGGAAGAGGTCAAGGCAGAGGAAACTATAGAGGAAAAGGAAGAGGCATAAGCCAAAACAGAGGAGGAAGAAACAACCCTGCAAATGGAAGGGGCAGCAATCAAAATCAGAACCAAGGCCAAGGCAACAACTAGTAAGGTGGAAAAAATCAAGCACATGGAAAAAGGTATGATAAATCTCAAGTCCAATGTCATTACTATAAAAATTATGGCCATTATGCCAATGAATGTAGGAAGAAACAGAGTTACATGGGTAATAGACCCAGTGCTTATTTTACTAAAGAAAATATCAGCCAAGATAAGTTGTTTTTAGCATGTAATATGGCTGAGGAAAAGAATGAAGATACATGGTTTTAAGATTCAGGATGTAGTAACCATATGAATGGAAACATTTCCATGTTTTCCATGTTAGATGAAAATGTAAAGTCTCAAGTAACATTGGGGACAGACAGTAAGGTCTCTATCATGGGAAAAGACAAAGTAAATGTTTTGACAAAGAAAGGAGAAGGAAGATCCATATCAAATGTTTATTATGTGCCTAGTATGAAGTGTAACCTCTTGAGCATTGGAAAAATCATTCAAAAGGGGTACCATGTTTTCTTTGAAGATGATGTATGCACCATCATGGATAAACCACCAAGCAAGCAGAGCATTGCACAAGTGAAGGTGACAAGGAATAGAATGTTCCCTCTCAAGATGAGAGAAGATTTGACGAAAGGAGATGAAATGGTAGTAGTGACACAAGAGACATTCCAAAGAGAATCAAAAGATGAAAATTGGTTATGGCATTTGAGATTTGGACATCTCAACTTTGGAGGACTAAATTTTTTGCATAGGAAATGAATGGTAAAGGGATTACCATTGATTGAGAAACCGGACAGCCTTTGTGAAGGCTACATCTTGGGAAAACAACATAGAGAAAACTTTCCATCAGGAAAGAGCATAAGGGCAAAGACACCCTTAGAAATTGTTCATTCATATTTGTGTGGACCAATGCAAACACCATCACTAGCAAGCAGCCACTATATGTTGACTTTTATTGATTATTACACAAGGAAAACTTGGGTTTATTTCTTGAAATATAATAGTGAAGTGTTTGAGAAATTTTTTCACTTTAAGGCTCTTGTTGAGAACCAAAGTGGACAACATATTAAGGTCTTAAGGACTGATAGAGGAGGTAAGTATATCTCAAAATAATTTTTGCGTTTTTGCAGAGAAAATGACATACACAAGAAATTTACAACAAGGTACACACCGCAGCAAAATGGAGTTGTTGAAAGGAAAAATAGGACCATCATGGACATGGTAAGAAGTATGCTGAAGGAAAAACATTTGCCAAATGAACATTGGGCTGAAGCTATACATTGTGCAACATACACCTTAAATAGATGCCCAACCAAAGCAGTAATGAATAAAGTTCCGGAAGAAGCATGGAGTGGCATAAAACAAAGTGTCACCCACATGAGAGTTTTTGGTTGTGTGGCTTATGCATACATTTCAGATCAGCTAAGGAAGAAGTTGCATAGTAAGGGGGAGAAGTGCATATTTATTGGATACAGTGAAGAATCCAAGGCTTATAGGTTGTATAACCCATCCACCAAGAAGTTTGATATAAGCAGAGATGTTCAGTTCATTGAGGAAGAAGCTTGGGATGGAAGCATTGAGAAAACAGTCAATGTGAAGAGTTGTTTGTCTCATGATGATGATGAGGAAGAAATGGCTGATAGGAACACCTCATTAGCAGCACCATCTCCACCAAAACAAGGACAAAAAGGGACACCACAATCAAGTATGAGAACACCCTTAAGAAGTGATAGTAGTGCTTCTCTAAGCACACCATAAGGAGCAGATTTGAGTGCTTCTACAGGTACAAGTACACCAAATGAAAGAGGAACTAGATTCAGAAATTTGAATGATATTTATGAGCAAGAGGCAGCAAATAAAGGTATGAACTCTTTATTTGCATTGTACTGTCATGTAGATGATCCTATTCATTTTGAAGAAGTAGTGAAGGATAAGAAATGGATAGATGTTATGGATGAAGAAATGAATGCCATAGAGAAAAATAAAACATGGGAATTGGTTGATCTCCCAAAAGGAAAAGAGGTAATTGGAGAGAAATAGGTTTACAAAACCAAGAGCAATGCTGAAGGTAAGATTGAAAGGCACAAGGATAGACTTGTTATCAAAGGCTACAAGAAGCAACAAGGAAGATATTATGATGAAACTTTTGCACCAGTTGCAAGAATGGAAACAGTAAGAACAATGCTGTCCATAGCAGCACAACACAAGTGGAAGGTTTACCAAATGGATGTGAAATCAACATTCCTAAATGGAATATTGATGGAAGAGGTTTATGTTGAACAACCTTTGGGCTATGAGAAAAAGGGCCAAGAGCATAAAGTATGCAGATTGAAGAAAGCTATTTATGGGCTGAAACAAGCACCAAGAGCATGGTACAGTAGGATAGATGCCTATCTACTAGAAAATGGGTTTGAAAAATGTGAAGGAGAATCCACATTATACATCAAGGAGAAAGATGGTAAGATGTTGATTGTTGTCTTATATGTTGATGATGTGATCTTTACAGGTAATGATGATTACCTCATTGAGAATTTTAAATCAGTCATGAAGGATGAATTTGAGATGAATGATATGGGATTGCTAAAATACTTCTTAGGAACAGAAGTAAAGAAAAATGAAAATAAAATTTTTATTTCTCAATATAAATATGTAAATGAAGTTTTGGAAAGATTTAACATGCAGGATTGCAAGGCAGCAATTACTCCCACATTGATGGGATTTAAACTCAGCAAAGAGGACAACATCGAGGATTTTGATCTTAGTTTGTATAAGAGCATAATTGACAGCCTTATGTATTTGACTGCAACTAGGCTTGATATTATGCATGTTGTGAGCTTAATTTCCAGATTTATGGAAAGGCCAAAAGAGGCACATTGGCAAGCAACAAAAAGAATTCTGAGGTATGTGAAAGGAACTAAAAGGTATGGAATTATATATACCACTTCAGAAAATTCTGAATTGATTGGATATACTGACAGTGATTGGACTGGAAGTATAGATGACCGGAAAAGTACATCTGGTTATGTTTTTCATATGGGTTCAGGAGCCATTTCATGGGCTTCTAAAAAACAACTAATTGTGGCATTGTCTATAGCAGAAGCAGAATATGTGGCAGCTACAGCAGCAGCATGTCAAGCAGTTTGGATGAGGAGAATGTTGAGAAGTTTATGTCAGGAACAGGTAAAGGGCACAGTAATTTATTGTGACAATAGCTCAGCTATAGCATTGTCAAATAATTCTGTGTTTCACAAGAGAAAGAAACACATAAATGTCAAGTTTCACTACATCAAGGAGCTAGTGAACAATGGAGAAATAGTTATGAAACATTGCAGAACAGAGGAGCAGTTAGCAGACATTTTGACAAAGCCATTGGGGCAAAAGAATTTTAATTATTTGAGGAAATGCATGGGTATGATAGAAAACCCAGAAGTTGAATTTAAGGGAGAGTGTTGAATTTTTTAAATTCAACTTCTGGCCTACATAGTGAAAGAGAGAAGTACAACAGAGACAGAATTTCTGGTTGAGTGCACACTATCGTGCATTTAACAGAGGTTTAATGAATCTGCAAAAGGTTTTTTAATGGGCCACAACCACCTTTGCAGAAGAAATTTAAGTTTTCGTGGTTCTGACCACACAACAACAGTTTTTGAAAACCGTGTCGAATCGAGCTTTAAAGCCCTCACCAACCACCAACTGAAGTTTTGTTTTTACAAGCTAAAGTTTAAGTTTATGTTTTTGAATTGTGCCATGTCGGATGCCAACACAGCAGGGGCGGGCTCCACAGTGGCCAATAGAAATTCATCGCGCTCGTTTAAAAGCCGCTTTACCAAAAGAGAAAGACAGTCCCACTGCTAGCTCAACTGGAGGCTACGTGGACCAACCACAGCGCATCGCACAAAAATGAAGATGACGTCATGAGGAAGGAATGGAACGTGATAAAATTATGGAATCCAGTTCAATTTTTGTTTGAAGTCCGCATGCCCCAACAATCAGCCAATCACAGGCCGATTGCCCGGATTTGAGTTTGCTGACATATGGGCCATTTTTCGGCCATTTGGTATGCGAAATAAAATTTCAACAGAGTTCTATTATCGTATGAGGTCCAGGTCTATGGTTTAAAACCTTGGATTAAAAGTCATTCATACACGACGGATGATATAAAATTTTAAAACCATGTTATAATGTTTACCCTTATTTTCTTTATTAAGGAAAAAGTGAAAGTTGTTTGACCTTATATACATATATGGTTAATATATATTATAAACTTTTTAAAAGTTTATAATATATATATTTTACAAAAAAATATTTTATTATATGTTATGCCATGTATAGAATGAAAAGAGCCCGAAGGCTCATGTAATTTTTTGTGGACTGCTGTGTATTTTTCCTTGGAGAGACAGATTGTGGAACTTTGTATTTAAAAACAGAGAGCATATTTTGCAAAGCACTATGTGTGCATTTTGTAAGTGATGGAGAGTAGAAATTTTGCACTGTGTGTATTTTGTAAATGACAGAGAGCAGAAATTTTGCACTGTGTGTGAAGCAGTTGTATTTTTTTGTGAAAGCCAGAACAAGAGTTTTGAGCCACTCTGTAACATATTTTTAATTTTAATGAAATAAAACTAGTTTTTGAATCTCTGTCCAATTCCAACATTCCTGTACCTGCAGAATTCCATGACTAAGAGTGATATGCATATATTTAGATGCTCTGAGAATTACCACAATATTGTGATCACTTGTTTATGTGTTGATTTCCTAATGAGCATGTACTGAAAATAGTGAACTTCGCAAGTATAGCCCACAAGTCTGTTAGAGTTACAGAGTGGTTTATTAGCATTTGACTGTTGCTCAAAGGGATGTTAACTATAATCACGATTTCAACCAAAAAAAAAAAAAAAGCACTAACTTCGAACTTTGAGGCACCAACTTTGAACTTTGAGGCACCTAAGTCATAACAATTAATATTCTTTGCTTAATGTTTGTAGTCAACCTTATTTTGGTTAGATTCTCTATATAAAATGTTGTTTCAGGAGTTCAGCAGGTAGGTTCCCATTTCAAAGGAGTGGGGGAAATTATATTTAGAAATCCAGTAGATTCTTTATTTTCTTTTAACTAAATGAAAATATCATTATATAAAATGAAAATAACTCTAGAACTTGTAGTTGTCACCAATAAATAAAAATCAAAACTCTAGGCATCAAAAAATCAAATCCATTCATGGTTGATACTTTCTCAGCATATTAATTCATAAGGGTCAACTTAATTCTTGGAATGCGGATTTGTAACATTTCTCTACCATCTCACACTGTTAGAACACTAGTACAAAATCGCTAATTTGTTACTAAAAAAACGACTAAAATTTGCATATAAACGACTATTTTTCGGTTAGTGACCAATAGTAGCTAATTTACAGTATCTTATAACGCGACCAAATTTTGGTCATTTTTAGCTTAGTCATTAATTGGTTATCTCAATTTTGTTATCTAGTTGTATATTTGGTCATTGATTTAGTCACTGATTTGGTCACTAATTTAGTCATTCATTTGGTCTTTCATTTTGTCACTGATTTAGTCATTCATTTGGTCACTGATTTAGTCATTCATTTAGTCATTGATTTGGTATTTGATTTGGTCATTAAATGTCACAATTAATAACCAAATATACAACAAAATATATTACTATATGATCACCCGAGAAAACCAATTAATGACCAAAGAACTATGACCAACATGTTGGTCGTGTTATAAGATACTGTAAATTAGCTACTAATAGTCATATATATGCAAATTTTAGTCATTGTTTGAAACCAATTAATGACTGAAGAAATGTGAATAAATTTTAGTCGTGTTATAAGACACTGTAAATTAGCTACTAATAGTCGTATATATGCAAAATTTAGTCATCATTTGTAGTCACAAATTTATCATTTGCAGTAGCCATTTATTCATTATATAAACGACTAATTTAGTAGTTTATATTAATTTCATTAATAATCATTATAAATAACTAATTTAGTTGCATAATCATTTTATTTTTGTTCATTATTAATCAACATAAATTAATTTGTATGATTTAAAAAATGTCATACAATGTGCATGTTCATCTAATATGAAAACACAAAGTCGCATATTTTAATTACAATACTAAACAACATCAAGTGCAACTATAAATAATTTCAACCACATAAATTATATTATATGAAATGTTAAAATATTACAATATGAGTTTCCAACTATATATTAGTTGGACTACAATTTACACATGAAATGATGTTTCATCACTTCAAAACATTATTGTTGTGTTGTCAAGGCATTACAGGTGAATTCACCAACTTTGAAGACTTGATCATCAGTCTTTATATGTGTGTCTTATGCGAGATATTGGTTCTAACGGTATCACCAGATCCGTTCTCCTCTCTCTTTTTGCATTTGTCGCTCCAATGTTATTGCTCTCCTCTTTTTTCAATTCATTCTTCTTACCATCAATACTGATTTCATTTTCTGAAAACAAAAGAAAATACAATGCACTGTAAGAAATGAAAGACAATGAACACTAGAATATAACATAAATTAGACTATAAATAGTTTATACAACATATACCTTAACATCAACAATGTCAAAGCAATTTTCCTTCAGCATCAATTTCTGCAAAATAAATGTCACTTTATTCTTTCCCATTTCTCAACATGCTACATATGATAAATTGAAAATCACATAAAACCAAGAGCAAACCCTTTTATAACCAGAATAAACAAACAAACAGTGCCTCTAATAAAACTTCATTATAATATTAGCAAATGAAAAGAGAGCTAGTGAACCATTTGTGTTGTTTGACTTTTCCTATTTTTGTTATAAATTTCTTGAGCTTCAGGAACCAAAAAATGTGAGCATGAGCTAAAAACCAACCAACCATTCACTTGTCAACATGAGAGATCACAAATAAACCAAAAAATTGATCAGGCATTAAAATTGTGAGCAGACTACCTTGAAATTTTCTCCTTAAGAAATACCTCAAAATCCCCTCATTTCTAATAAGCTTCCTGGCTGTGTACCTCCATCCTTGATTTCCCTTGCTATATCTTGAATAAAGAATATCCCTTCAACAACCAATTTTGCGAGAATCCTACCAAGTAACTCAAAAGCCTTGTGTGCATCAATAGTAGCATCCTCCAATGAAAATAGTACAATCTCCAACCTAGAAACATCAAAATTATATATAGTTATAATGTTGAAGAGTGTAACTAGGTAGGTCTTCCTTATAATGACTATGTAATTATGTACTTATGTAAAGATGAAGTCAATAATAATAAAATGAATTTTTGGTTTACTTGCTTCATGGGTTTCATCAGCAAGATTCTTAGTATAGGTCTATAGAATTCTTCTTGATGTCTATTAGGTACATAAGTGTAATTAAGAGTCATGTAAAGGCGTGAAGAATACCCTACAAACAAATGTTAAAGTTGGCCTACTTAATGGCTATAAGGTCAGCTTAATTATTTGGCTAAAACTACTATATATACCCTACATATGTTGCGGTTAAGAAAACATATCTGTGGATGATACTGAGGTTATACAACGTGCAAAAGAAGAAAGTTTTGCGGATTCTACTGAGGCAATACAACGTAAAGAAGGGAGCAAAGATTAAGTTAATGTCTGGGGTAGAACACATTAAAAGAAAGAACAGATTTGCAGATCTATCTCTGAGGCACTGTGGATATTTAAGTAACAATTACAGTCAAGTTTGAAGTTAACAAAAGGTGGAAGAAAGAACAATAATTACATATTAGTTTGAAGGAATAAGAAATCAGATCTAAGGACAAGATTGTCTACGTATAAGTCTGAAGGTGACAACGTCTGAAAGATAGCAAATACAAGAGAATATTTTATTGCAGACTTATCTAAAGGAAGAACTGAATGATACACCTTCCAAGGTAACTGAAGGACGTATTCTACAGAAGAAGCTAAAGGTTAGTAATTGCTGAAGTAACTGAAAGATTGAGATATTGACTAAAGGATATGATTAAGTTATCTCTGAGGAAAGAATTGTAAAAGTCAGAAACCTCAAGGAAGGATGGTAAATCAGAGATTTACCTTCCTAACTTATTGCAAAATAATCAGTTACAAGAAAGATCAATTTTGTCTCTACATTTGTATAAGCACTTTGATAATTGACTTGATGAAGGATTAACTCAGCAAGCTCACAAGTAGTTATCAAGAAGAGAATTTGTATTAATCTATAGCCCTTAAATTCTCAACATGGTATCAGAGCTATGGTTATGATCAAAGGCAGATTGAAAGGACTTGAAACATTCTAAAAGGACCTATGTCAAAAGGGCTCAAATCATAGTAAGACAGTCCAATAATTAAACTAGGTGCAAGTTCACAAGAAAGGTCAATCTCAATGGCATCACAGTGTTGAAATTACCTCTGCCTCAATTCAGTACTACTCTTATAAGATTATTTCGATACCACAGCAGTGAGGAGAATGAGTTATAAAGGTGTATTTACAGTTAAGGCTCGGTGTGACAAAAAGCTATCAGTATAATCCGTATTACAGTGAAGATATTCAGTGTTATAATCACAGGTCAACTACAGTCTCGGTATAATCAATCACATGATAAGTATGACACTACAATTTGGAACTACCACAGTAAAAAATCTATCATTGTTTCGTGCTACCATAGTGAGAAAGGTCTCACTGGTTCGGTGCCATCACAGCTTGATGAGAAGTATGCCATTTCAGTTTGATGGTATTATGATATAGGGTCTCACAAAAATGGTCAACAGAAGTCAAAGACATGTACAGTGAAGTATTTACAATCGAAGCACAAAATAAGGTCAAAACAGTAATATGTATACACAGTGAAATAGTACATTCGAGGATCTCGGAATAGCTGCTTACATTGAGTTTGAAAGAATCTAAATTCTTTCCTATGAAGTTGACAGTGCAAGAACCAACTAAAAGAAAGAACTACTTTGGAAGGTATAACAAATCAAATCTAAGGACAAGATTGTCTATGTATAAGTCTTAAGGTGACAGTGTTTTAAAGATAATAAATACAAGAATAGTTTTGAATGCAGACCTATCTAAAGGAAGAACTGAATGATACAACTTCCAAGGTAACTGAAGGACGTATTCTACAGAAGCAGCTAAATGTTAGTAATTGCTGAAGTAACTGAAAGATTGAGATATTGACTAAAGGATATGATTAAGTTGTCTCTGAAGAAAGATTTGTAAAAGTCAGAAACCTCAAGTAAGGAAGGTAAATCAAAGATTTACCTTCCTAAATATATTGCAAAATACTCATTTACAAGAAAGATCAATTTTGTCTCTACATTTATATAAGCACTTTGATAATTGACTTGATGAAGGATTAACTCAGCAAGCTCACAAGTAGTTATCAAGAAGAGAATTTGTATTAATCTATAGCCCTTAAATTCTCAACATATAATTCATAATCGCACATGACCATACACTGTAGCAGTCTTGAAATAAACTCAAACTTGAATAAGAACAAACAAAAAATTTCAATTATGTGGTTTATATGATAGCCATTTGATAATAGCTCACTCAGCGTCCACGTTTCAAGCAATATTTGGTGTCTTTTTATGTGGAAAATTTTCCAAAGGGGCTAGATGTTTTGACCTTTTCTGTTTGGATCTAAGCTTAATATGAATATGTATTGGATTTTTGTTTTAAATGAAAACATAGGTTCTTCTTTTTCCTTTTCTGTTTTTCTCCCTTTACATATATATGTTGTGAATTTGCGTAATTTTAAACAAAATAAATAGTCATGTTAATGTGTTTTAACATATTTCAATTTTAAAACTTATAGCTAGAGTTTTGGAGGAAGCATGAGAATTCTACCTGCTTTAGCCAAAATTCTTGATGCTTGTGCTGATATATATCTGGAGAATAGCAACTAGGTTCAAATGGACAGTAAACCCAAATGTTACACTTCTTTTCACTTTTTGATTGGTCTAAGCAAGCTTGACAACAATCTGGAGCTCTTTCTTTATGGTGCATCATACCCCATTTAACTGTCGCTCCGTCATAGTCTGTATGTGTTTCTGCATGGCATTCAGAAGGAAGTGGCCTGCCAGGTATGATTCCATCTTCTGCAGAAATAATATCAAACTATGCATCAGGCTTTAATTGCACCATTTTAAGCTAGGATTCTCCAAACCCTTGTTGCCCTTGGACAAATTGAACAAAGAAACAATATAACTCATTCAAAAATAACACACCTGGGAAAAGGTGGAAAAGAAAACAGATGTTAAAACAAAATACTTTGAATTTTAACAGCTCTTCACTGCAAAATGCTAAATTCCATTCTCCCACATGTAAGTAATCAAATTGTTAAATTTAGCAACATAACAATAACCATAAATATGCTGAAGAAGGGAACCTAGAGAAATTGTCAGGAAACCATAATCCTCAAGTCATAAACTTAAAAATAGATAAGACTGCTATATGAATACTTTGTAAAACAAGCTCTTACGACATAATGCAGTGAAGAGGCCAAAATAATTTGGTGATGCTAACCTAGTAGTCAAAATCCCAAGAAATCAAAAGTGAAAACACCAAACTAAGATTGCCCATATATTCATTACTGATCTCAGTTCCATCCTCCAACATCTTTCCACTATCCTCGCTTGAAGCTTCGGGAGGTAATGAGAATCCAACTTCCTCCAACACAGGGCCCTAGTGAGTCTCCAATACTTTTTCCACCATCTCTGTTCATGGGAACCCCAATACATAATGTATAAACACACACCCAAATTTGGGAGCTGTGGACCAAAAGGAGCAGGGAGGAAAAGAACCTGATGTCACAAAAAAATACTATGCCATCACAACTAACGGACAAGCCATCAGTTGAAGTCACACATAAGCTGAACAGAAAAAATGCATACCAGTATCTTTGGGTTTTGTGGAGGAATTCACACTGGCTTTCATTGCTTCACGTTTCTTAGCTTCTTCAAGCTTTTTCGTCCACCATTCTTCAAGTGCTATCACTTAAAAAAATGTAAGCATTAACAACATATTGATGTAACTGCCAAATTCTAAAACAGTCAATAGTTTGCACTGTTACTGAACTAGGTAACACTTTAATTTTACATTATTCCTCAACTAGTGGGCTAACAATTTCTAACTTTTGAGGAATCCAGAGCTAAAAAGTCGCTGAGATTTATATAATGAGAAAATGTATGAGCTCCCACATGTCAATTGTTAGAAGCTATGTGAATGGTGGAATATATTCTAGAGCACTCATAGCATATGGCAGAGGGCATTCATGATGTTATATTCCCAAGGGTGAAGGATATTGATCCTTTAATTTGATTATGTGAGGTCTCTAAGCACTTCAATGATTTATAATTCCCTAGTACCTCTACAGGAATTTCCCCTGATATTTGATTGCCCTGGAATTGAAGGCAATGCTCTGAAATCTCTATTATGAAGCAAAAATGGAGCTATAAATATTCTCTAAAAATTGGTTGTCATTTAATAATGATCCATAAGATGGTTGTTCTTTCATTATCCCTTCATCTATTAGTGGTGGATAAAGAAAACCAGTGAAGTTGTTACTGTTTGAAATCATGAAGCACCGTCAGACCCTTAGATAGAATAGACGTGACTGGATTGCTTCCCCAAAGACCACACATAAAGAGATTAGATAGAATGGAAGTATCTGGATTGCTTCCCCAAGACCACACATAAAGAGAGATGAATAAAGAGCAGCAAAGGTGACCTGAGCTTGCGAACTATCAAAAAACTCATTTATTGAAAGAAGTGGTGGTTTGGTGAAGCTATTATTCGAGCAAGTTGAAATGTTGCTAGATAATTTGTTTCAAATAACATTAAATAAAAGCATAAAAGAAACTGGAAATTCAGGAATCATCCCTCTAAGTTGATTGCCTCTCAAGCTAGAAATACAAGTTCATGCATCTACTTAAAACTATAAGAATTCGACTAGTCAAAAGATTTTGACACAAATTGAACATTCACCCCAACCCTCAAGGAAGGTTCCATTTTGAGTTTTCTGTAGAGCCCAAATAATCTGAACACGAGGAAGTGTGATAAGATCGGCAGGAATATCTCCTTGAAAATAGTTAAGCTCCAATTTTTCACTGTTTGATAAACCACTAGTAGGCTCAGAATCAATATAATTTTTTCCAAGGGTGTAGTCCAGCGGATTTGTGAACACAAGTACATAATGCTCATGGAAATTTCCCAGCTCCTTGTGAATCTCATGAGTGAGGGAGTTCCTTAAAACATCTAGCATTTCAAGCATGGATTGTTTGTCAATCTCTATTGGGATAACTCCATATAAAATATTTGGAAACAGGGAAATGAAACTAAGTCTAGAACAATTTCCCAACCGTGCAGCTCCAATTTTTCACTATTTGATAAAGGTGACAATGTTTGAAAGATAGCAAATACAAGAACAATTTTTATTGCAGACTTATCTAAAGGAAGAACTGAATGATACAACTTCCAAGGTAACTGAAGGACGTATTCTACAGAAGCAGCTAAAGGTTAGTAATTATTGAAGTAACTTGAAGATTGAGATATTGACTAAAGGGCTCAAATCATAGTAAGACAGTCCAATAATTAAGCTAGGTTCAAGTTCACAATAAAGGTCAATATCTGTCACTATGAAAAGAAGGATCTCGGTAACATCTCAATCTCAATGGCATCACAGTGTTGAAATTACCTCTGCCTCAATTCAGTACTACTCTTATAAGATTATTTCAATACCACAGCAGTGAGGAGAATGAGTTATAAAGGTGTATTTACAGTTAAGGCTCGGTGTGACAAAAAGATATCAGTATAATCCGTATTACAGTGAAGATATTCAGTGTTATAATCACAGGTCAACTACAGTCTCGGTATAATCAATCACATGATAATTATGACACTACAATTTGGAAATACCACAGTAAAAAATATATCACTGTTTCATGCTACCACAGTGAGAAAGGTCTCACTGGTTCAGTGCCATCACAAATTGATGAGAAATATGCCATTTCAGTTTGATGGAATCACATAAGGTCTCACAAAAATGGTCAACAGAAGTTAGAGACATGTACAGTGAAGTATTTACAATTGAAGCACAAAATAAGGTCAAAACAATAATATGTATACACAGTGAAATAGTACGTTCGAGGATCTCGGAATAGCTGCTTACATTGTGTTTGAAATAATCTGAATTCTTTCCTATGAAGTTGACAGTGCAAGAACCAACTAAAAGAAAGAACTAGTTTGAAGGTATAGCAAAACAGATCTAAGGACAAGATTGTCTACGTATAAGTCTAAAGGTGACAGCATTTGAAAGATAGCAAATACAAGAACAGTTTTGATTGTAGACCTATCTAAAAGAAGAACTGAATGATACAACTTCCAAGGTAACTAAAGGACGTATTCCACAGCAGAAGCTAAAGGTTAGTAATTGCTGAAGTAACTGGAAGATTGAGATATTGAATAAAGAATCGAACATTTGCAAGATTGAGATATTGAATAAACAGTCATGTTAATATGTTTTAACATATTGCAATTTTAAAAATAAATATACAATTTTAAAATTTATAGCTAGAGTTTTGGAGGAAGCATGAGAATTCTACCTGCTTTAACTAGCATTCTTGATGCTTGTGCTGATATATATCTGGAGAATAGCAACTAGGTTCAAATGGACAGTAAACCAAAATGTTACACTTCTTTTCACCTTTTGCTTGGTCTAAGCAAGCCTGACAACAATCTGGAGCACTTTCTTTATGGTGCATCAGACCCCATTTAACTGCCGCTCCGTCATAGTCTGTATGTGGTTCTGCATGGAATTCAGAAGGAAGTGGCCTGCCATGTATGATTCCATCTTCTGCAGAAATAATATAAAACTATGCATCAGGCTTTAATTGCACCATTTTAAGGTAGGATTCTCCAAATCCTTGCTGCCCTTGGACAAATTGAACAAAAAACAATATAACTCATTCAAAAATAACACACCTGGGAAAAGGTGGAAAAGAAAATAGATGTTAAAAAAAAATACTTTGAATTTTAACAGTTCTTCACTGCAATATGCTAAATTCCATTCTCCCGCATGTAAGTAATCAAATTATTAAATTTAGCAACATAACAATAACCTTAAATATGCTGAAAAAAGGAACCTAGAGAAATTGTCGGGAAACCATAATCCTCAAGTCATAAACTTAAAAATAGATAACACTGCTATATGAATACTTTGTAAAACACGCTCTCAATACATAATGCAATGAAGAGGAAAAAATAATTTGGTGATGCTAACCTAGTAGTCAAAATCCCAAGAAATCAAAAGCGAAAACACCAAACTAAGATTGCCCATATATTCATTACTGATCTCAGTTCCATCCTCCAACATCTTTCCCCTATCCTCGCTTGAAGCTTCGGGAGGCAATGAGAATCCAGCTTCCTTCAACACAGGGCCCCAGTGAGTCTCCAATACTTTTTCCACCATCTCTGTTCATTGGAACCCCAAACAACATAACAATTCAACCTACCATCATCGTACAAGCAACAACCTAATTTGTCCTGCAAAACAAAAAGGTTGTGACAAACACGTAGCAACATACCTATCAGAAGTATAAACATGTTTGATGGTGAAGCCCACAGAATTTCGAGCCACAATTGGAGGGCCTACGAGTCCAATGAACAAACCAAATAGTCATACACAAGATGCCAGCTAAAAATGTACTCTATAAGGGAGAGAGTATTGTTAAACATTTATATTGAACTCCGGTAAAATGGAGAGATGATATTCAGAAAGTTGTACCCTACTCTACCTTCAAGATTATTAATTGGAAGTGATAACAAGCCTGTTTTCCATTAGTTTTGAAGAACTGCTCTTGATTTGTGCCCTGAGATTACAAATAGCTGTCGTTTATTAAGGTAAACATTAAATAATACTTGATGCATTCACGATACCCGGAAAGAAACGGGGACTATATACATACACCTATGTACATACACACCTTGTTAGAAATAATTAGATATTTTTAACAAGATAATTCCTCTCTTTCCAGGTTCTAGGTAGAATAATATGGCACTTTATGCTCGTAAGGTTTCTTTTCAAATTACTATGTTAGTCTCTTTGGGAATAACATGGCACTTATCATAATTTTGCATCCTAAATTACTGTGTTAGATTCTTAGGATATTTTCTAGGCAATAGAACATATGCACTAATTTATTCTTCTGGTAATTGCTGCAACGAAGCAGATGATATATACAAAATATGTAGTGTAATTGGGAGTCCTAATCACTAGACATGGTCTGAAGGCTTAAAGCTTGCCAATTCTATGCAGTATCAATTTCCTCAGGTTTGGAATCTTTTATTTTTGTTGTTTAATAATTATTTTTGTTTATCTATTTATTATTGTCTGTAGTTATTAAAAAAGATTCTACTGTTTGTGTGGGTATTCTGATTTTCCCTGGTATAATTTCTTCGGACTTCCATGGAAGTGTTATGTCTTGAATGTTTCAATTAAAGTTTGTGCCTGCCTTGGTTTTCATCTCTAACATTAACATTAAGTACCAGACAGTATATGCTAAGTTATTTTAATTCTGATGGCATAGTTTATTTCCACTCATCTTTCGACCTTGATACCGTCTGCAAGTGCTGAAGCTATTGATATCATGGCTGTAAGTTGGTTGTACTTTCATTGCAATATTTTTTTTTGTTTTCTGTTTTTATCACATTCTGTTTTATTATATATTTGGTGCTGAGGTTACATCGTGGAATTTTGCAGTCACTTTGTGCATGGGATCCAACCAAGAGGCCAACTGCAGCTGAATCACTCAAGCATCCATTTTTCCAGGTCTATTTAATCGATCAAAAGCATTTTTCAATTAAGTATTGTTTAGATTTTAATTTCTACCCTTCAGATTCTTTAAGAAATACAGTTTTTGAAGATTGAAACTTTTTTTGTTTTTATCTAAGACTACTCTGTATTATTTTTAAGCCTGCATGTATATACCCCCTTCTCTGAGAGTAAGAGAGCCGATCTCAAAGCAGCGCTTTTCAGGTGACCGATGCTACTGATCTATTATTGTGTTAAAGTTTGCTGTGTTTATTTATTTATTTTTGTCTGAGGAAAATTTCATGGGAAAATCCAAGGGTTACTTCCCCACATTTGTGGATGACATCTTTGTAAAAATCCCTTAGTATATAGACTAGTGTGCCTAATCTAGGATGATTCAAATTGGGCATCTGCTGTCACAGAACTAGCAGCTACAACTGGTTGAGATAACTTGTTAGCCTTAAAATATGCTATGGTTATGATTAAGTGTATAGTATAATTTGTCTGGTATTAATTTGTGAAAGTGGTGCTTTTGTAATGCTAAGCAGCTAATAAAGGAAAGAGAGCCCCTGAGGCAAAACCTGGTAGGCAGAATTTCGAGGTATTGGGTAATATGAAAACATCAAGTAACCCCTCAGCTGCAAAGATGTATCATTCTGTCAATTCAAGTAATTATTTTGAATTAAGGCAAGAACCAATATTTTTTTTGTAGGTTGCAAAATTTTTGTAGTCAATTTCTAAGCAATTATCTCACCCTTTTCTTTATGAATTCCAGGACCACAACACAGATTGTCTGTGGAAAAATAGGTATGTATAAACACACGCCCAAATTTGGGAGCTGTGGACCAAAAGGAGCAGGGAGGAAAAGAACCTGATGTCACAAAAAAATACTATGCCATCACAACTAACAGACAAGCCATCAGTTGAAGTCACACATAAGCTGAATAGAAAAAATGCATACCAGTATCTTTGGCTTCTGTGGAGGAATTCACACTAGCTTTCATTGCTTCACGTTTCTTAGCTTCTTCAAGTTTTTTCGTCCGACATTCTTCAAGGGCTATCACTTAAAAAAATGTAAGCATTAACAACATATTGATGTAACTGCCAAATTCTAAAACAGTGAATATTTAACAGTCAATAGTTTGCATTGTTACTGAACTGGGTAACACTTTAATTTTACATTATTACTCAACTAGTGGGTTAACAATTTATAACTTTTGAGGAATCCAGAGCTAAAAAGTTGTTGAGATTTATATAATGAGCAAATGTATGAGCTCCCACATGTCAATTGTTAGAAGCTATGTGAATGGTGGAATATATGCTAGAGCACTCATAGAATATGGCAGAGGGCGTTCATGATGTTATATTCCAAAGGATGAACGATATTGATCCTTTAATTTGATTATGTGAGGTCTCTAAGCACTTCAATGATTTATAATTCCCTAGTACCTCTGCAGGAATTTCCCCTGATATTTGATTGCCCTGGAATTCAAGGAAAAGCTCTGAATCTCTATTATGAAGCAAAAAGGGAGCTATAAATATTCCTTAAAAATTGGTTGTCATTTAATAATAATCCATTAGATGGTTTTTCTTTCATTATCCCTTCATCTATCAGTGGTGGAGAAAGCAAACCAGTGAAGTTGTTACTGTTTGATATCATGAAGCACCGTCAGACCCTTAGATAGAATGGAAGTGACTGGATTACTTCCCCAAAGACCACACATAAAGAGATTAGATAGAATGGAAGTATATGGATTGCTTCCCCAAGACCACACATAAAGAGAGATGAATAAAGAGTAGTAAAGGTGACCCGAGCTTGCGAACTATCAAAAAACTCATTTATTGAAAGCAGTAGTGGTTTGGTGAAGCTATTATTCGAGCAAGTTGAAATGTTGCTAGATAATTTGTTTCCACTAAAATTAAATAAAAGCATAAAATAAACTGGAAATTCAGGAATCATCCCTCTAAGTTGATTGCCTCTCAAGCGAGAAAATACAAGTTCCTGCATCTACCCAAAACTATAAGAATTCGACTAGTCAAAATATTTTGACACAAATTAAGGATCTCCAAGCTACTACATTCACCCCAACCCTCAGGGAAGGTTCCATTTTGAGTTGTCTGTAGAGCCCAAATAATCTTAACTCGAGGAAGTGTGATAAGATCGGTGGGAATATCTCCTTGAAAATAGTTGAGCTCCAATTTTTCACTGTTTGATAAACCACTAGTAGGCTCAGAATCAATATAATTTTTTCCAGGGGTGTATTCCAGCGGATTTGTGAACACAAGTACATAATGCTCATGGAAATTGCCCAGCTCCTTGTGAATCTCATGAGTGAGGGAGTTCCTTAAAACATCTAGCATTTCAAGCCTGGATTGTTTGCCAATCTCTATTGGGATAACTCCATCTAAAATATTTGGAAACAAGGAAATGAAACTAAGTCTAGAACAATTCCCCAACTGTGCAGCTCCAATTTTTCACTGTTTGATAAACCACTAGTAGGCTCAGAATCAATATATTTTTTTCCAGGGGTGTAGTTCAACGAATTTGTGAACACAAGTACATAATTCTCATGGCAATTGCCCAGCTCCTTGTGAATCTCATGAGTGAGGGAGTTCCTTAAAACATCTAGCATTTCAAGCATGGATTGTTTTCCAATCTCTATTGGGATAACTCCATCTAAAATATTTGGAAACAGAGAAATGAAAATAAGTCTACAAAAATTCCCTAACTGTGCAGCTCCAATTTTTCACTGTTTGATAAAGGAGTAAGCTATAATGTGACTTTTTGGAGATTTCCGATCACCCGAAAAGCGCATTATTCTGGCGGATGAAATAGTGGGCCCTGGGAGCCGTTACCTTTCTCGTCACCATGACGTCCAGGCTCCGTTAGTCCTCTGCTACCCGTCTGTGAGTTTTTGGGGATCGAGGCAAACAATGTACAGTCCTCTGAAAAGAAAAAACTGCTCTAATGTCAGTTATTACTTTAGTCTAGGCTTGTTTGAACTTTGAATCTCTTCAAAACAAAAAATGGCTTCCAGGAAGGATGCCATGAGCGAGCACGCCATGAATTTCCAGGCTAGTAGTTAAGTGCAATCTAATCCTTACAATGAAGGCTACATAATGGCAACATGCAGCTGTGTTGGAATGCATTTCTGAAAAGTCATCATAATCAACATCCACAAAATTTTGGCCCATTATTCTTGAGTCTTCCACTTCATCTTCATTATCGTTATACCTGAAACAAAAACAAAAAAAAATTTGACCATGAGTGGAGTGTCTATTTCAAAAAGTTGGATGTTTAAAAGCAATACACACAATTCACTCCTAAAAAAACACAACAATATGACTATATGATTAACCATGAAAATCTTCATATTTTCATAACCCATTTCAAAAAACTTGGATGTTCAAAAACAATATATACAATTTTCTTAAAAAAAACCTATAATTAAATGTGACTAACTGAGATCGATCTGTTACTGCAAAATATGACTAACTGAGATCGATCTGTGACCAGACAGAGACCAGAGGTCTCCTTCCCCATCACCAAAAAACCAAAAGGGTAACCTTCCATCACCAAAAAAACCAAAAGGGCTGACTTCCATCACTCCCCAAATAGAACCTAAGGCTCACTTTTCTCTCCCAACCAAGGAGAAAACGAATTTACAGACCTTAATATCAAACCCCAAAATTTATGACTATCCATTCAACATAAATTCCACCCACTTTTATCTAAACTTTTAAAGACCATGCTGGAAGGACCTAATGGCACTTACCTTGGATTGACTAAAGTAGGCCTTGGCAGTGCTATGTATCCACTCTTATAATTCTGAAATAATTTCCCCAATATTCTTTCTCAGTGCAACTGAAATCAGCAAATGGTGCACCAGTAACATATTTTGGAAATTTGAATTTAGGGGAAACTGAACTTTACCTGAAGGAAAATTTCACAGGTGGTGTCCCCCTTTCCGTTTCACTAGCGTTGCAGGCACTTGTGATGGGAAAACTGCACACCAGTATTCAAATCAATGAGAATTCGTAACTTGAAGTATAAGTCAATGTCAAATATAAAATACAGACTGACAAGATTTTAAGGAGAAGGAAATTAGCCTCTCTCTCAGTCTCAAGGTTAAAGTGAGCTAGTTGCTACTAGGCCTGCTGATACCAGTTTATAGGTACACGTTTATAGGTACATTTATTTAGAGAGTTCACAAGGTTCAAAGATAATAATATTTATAAGCATAAAACTATTATAATTATATTTAAAGTTCAATATATTAATTATATCATGTTATTAGCAAGGATTTGAATCTGGGTAGCAAGAATTTGAATCTAGATTTGAATCTGGGTAGAGAAAATAACAACCATTCTCGAACATCAAAATATTATGAGATATCATGTTACTAACATTTCTGATTATTAATAAAAATTTGAATCTATGTAGAGAAGAACCGTTTCCAACCATCCTAAATAAACCCAATTGACTAAATAGAAAATATTTTATACTGTTGTAAGTGGTTTTTTAAAATGTCATAAACCCAAAAATTGTAAAAATTCAACAACCTTGACACTTCCAGAGCAAGCACAGGGGACTTCAAGGTTGAATATTTCTTCCTCCTCTTGGCATATTCTACACTCTGCAAGGCCTTATGGGGATTCTGAGCTCCACCATATCTCTTTCTCTTCAGAATCATCTGAAGCTGCTCTGATGGTTATGGAGTGATCATCTGGCCAATCATATACAGGACAAGCACAACCCATCACAGCAACTTCTGCATTAGCAGCAACAGACGAAGAAAGAACATTGAATAGAAGAATCTTCATTCACTAAGATCTAGTCAATAGAATATAGGCCTAGTTGAAAAGTTCAAAAGGTTTTTCCTCGAAGCATTATAAATTTGAAATATAAAGGAACTTGTAGTCATTAGACTAATACCCTTGTATATGTCTCAGATCAAAGAACAAAAATGAAAACATCTTGGCATCCATAAATGTGTCAATACAAAGGAAAATTCAATCTGCAAAATATGAAGTGTTCCATGACAATTATAAACACGCCTTGATGTTGCCTTGTCAAAGACTATTTTCAAGGATATAACTCTTCTGTTGATCACCATCTGAAGTTGCCACTTAAAATGTTTTTCTGATCTCATATAAAAGGGCCAAATGAGATATGTGTTTTTGGTCTGCAAAAACAATATGGATTCATTGTTATAAGGGCTTCTTAATGCACCTCACAGAAAAGACGATATCCAAGACCAGGGTTTGATATCTTATAACGTGAATCCAAGAGTTGTACAATATTTTGGCATGCCATCTCAAGATATGTTTTTTGGAGTAAAGAATGTCTTAATCCTGTGATTAGACAAATGAATCTTACGAATTCAAGAAGTTACACCCTTATATCTTGTATTAGTTCTTGGAGATATTAATAACAGGGTCAAAATTGATTCAAGGAATCTTATTAACAACTTTTTTGCATGGGTCAGATCTCATTAAGGAATATGCAATATTGATTCAAGATTCAGAAACTAGACAAAGGCTCATGTTCTGGCCTATTTAAAAGACTATTAATATGAATTCCATACAGAGAAAAGAGTTTTTGATTGATTTCATAAAGTTGAAGTATCTTCAATGTCTGGGAAGGACCTTTTTGAAGATTGTTTGTTTCAGTTAATGAAACAAGTTATTTTGAAAGACTTCTGAGGAATTCATTAGAACAGATTTTGTTGACATCATTCTACAACTAGACGAAGCACTTCTTGATTGACTTGTAACAACCTCATCACGCATACAGCAGCATGGGACCACATGACACATTCTTATCCTACTATGGTTTGGATGATTTGTCCCATCAGCATTAGCACATGACAAGTTCGATGACTTGACAAGTATGTATTGAAGTGCTCGTATACTGTGGGAAAATTTTGCAAAGCCACCACTTCTCAATCATGAAGACACAAGCATGCAAGTTACAATTCAATAGGGACACCTCTAAGTATGGGTTGTATTTGAAAGAGCAGAGATCTAAATTTCTGGAACCATTCTCCAACATCAAAATATTATGAGATATCATGTTATTAACATTTCTAATTATTAATAAAAATTTGAATCCGTGTAGAGAAGAACCATTTCCCAACCATCCTAAATAAACCCAATTGACTAAACATAAAATATTTTATACTGTTGTCAGTGGTTTTTTAAAATGTCATAAACCCAGAACTTGTAAAAATTCAACAACCTTGACACTTCCAGAGCAAGCACAGGGGACTTCAAGGTTGAAGATTTCTTCCTCCTCTTGGCATATTCTACACTTTGCAAGGGCTTGTGGGGATTCTGAGCTCCACCATATCTCTTTCTCTTCAGAATCATCTGAAGCTGCTTTGATGGTTATGGAGTGATCATCTGGCCGATCAAATACAGGACAAGCACAACCCATCACAACAACTTTTGCATTAGCAGCAACAGACGAAGAAAGAACATTGAATAGAAGAATCTTCATTCACTAAGATCTGGTCAATAGAATATAGGCCTAGTTGAAAAGTCCAAAAGGTTTTTCCTAGAAGAATTATAAATTTGAAATATAAAGGACCTTGTAGTCATTAGACTAATACCGTTGTATATGTCTCAGATCAAAGAACAGAAATGAAGACATCTTGGCATCCATAAATGTGTCAATACAAATGAAAATTCAATCTGCAAAATATAAAGTGTTCCATGACAATTATAAGCACACCTTGATGTTGCCTTTCCAAGACTATTTTCAAGGACATAACTCTTCTGTTGATCACCATCTGAAGTTTCCACTTAAAATGTTTTTCTGATCTCATATAAAAGGGCCAAATGAGATAAGTGTTTTTGGTCTGCAAAAACAATATGGATTCATTGTTATAAGGGCTTCTTAATGCACCTCACATAAAATACGATATCCAAGACCTGGGTTTGATATCTTATAACGTGAATCCAAGAGTTGTACAATATTTTGGCATGCCATCTCAAGATATGTTTTTTGGAGTAAAGAATGTCTTAATCCTGTGATTAGACAAATGAATCTTATGAAGTCAAGAAGTTACACCCTTATCTTGTATTAGTTCTTGGAGATATTAATAACATGGTCAAAATTGATTCAAGGAATCTTATTAACAACTCTGTTGCATGGGTCAGATCTCATTAAGGAATATGCAATATTGATTCAAGATTCAAAAACTAGACAAAGGCTCATGTTTTGGCATGTTTAAAAGACTATTAATATGAATTCCATACAGAGAAAAGAGTTTTTGATTGATTTCATAAAGTTGAAGTATCTTCAATGTCTGGGAAGGACCTTTTTGAAGATTGTTTTTTTCAGTTGATGAAACAAGTTCTTTTGAAAGACTTCTGAGGAATTCATTAGAACAGATTTTGTTGACATCATTCTACAACTAGAAGAAGCACTTCTTGATTGACTTGTAACAACCTCATCACGCATACAGCAACATGGGACCACATGACACATTCTTATCCTACTATGGTTTGGATGATCTGTCCCATCAGCATTAGCACATGACAAGTTCGATGACTTGACAAGTATGTATTGAAGTGCTCGTATAATGTGGGAAAATGTTGCCAAGCCACCACTTCTCAACCATGAAGACACATGCATGCAAGTTAAAATTCAATAGGGACACCTCTAAGTATGGGTTGTATTTGAAAGAGCAGAGATCTAAATTTCTGGAACCATTCTCCAACATCAAAATATTATGAGATATCATGTTACTAACAATTCTGAATATTAATAAAAATTTGAATCTGTGTAGAGAAGAACCATTTCCCAACCATCCTAAATAAACCCAATTGACTAAACAGAAAATATTTTATACTGTTGTAAGTGGTTTTTTAAAATGTCATAAACCCAAAACTTGTAAAAATTCAACAACCTTGACACTTCCAGAGCAAGCACAGGGGACTTCAAGGTTGAAGATTTCTTCCTCCTCTTGGCATATTCTACAATCTGCAAGGCCTTGTGGGGATTCTGAGCTCCACCATATCTCTTTCTATTTAGAATCATCTGAAGCTTCTCTGATGGTTATGGAGTGATCATCTGGCCGATCATATACAGGACAAACACAACCCATCACAACAACTTTTGCATTAGCAACAATAGACGAAGAAAGAACATTGAATAGAAGAATCTTCATTCACTAAGATCTGGTCAATAGAATATAGGCCTAGTTGAAAAGTCCAAAAGGTTTTTCCTCAAAGCATTATAAATTTGAAATATAAAGGACCTTGTAGTCATTAGAATAATACCCTTGTATATGTCTCAGATCAAAGAACAGAAATGAAAACATCTTGGCATCCATAAATGTGTCAATACAAAGGAAAATTCAATCTGCAAAATATGAAGTGTTCCATGACAATTATAAACACGCCTTGATGTTGCCTTGTCCAAGACTATTTTCAAGTACATAACTCTTCTGTTGATCACCATCTGAAGTTGCCACTTAAAATGTTTTTCTGATCTCATATAAAAGGCCCAAATGAGATAAGTGTTTTTGGTCTGCAAAAACAATATGGATTCATTGTTATAAGGGCTTCTTAATGCACCTCACAGAAAAGATGATATCCAAGACCTGGGTTTGATATCTTATAACGTGAATCCAAGAGTTGTACAATATTTTGGCATGCCATCTCAAGATATGTTTTTTGCAGTAAAGAATGTCTTAATCCTGTGATTAGACAAATGAATCTTACGAAGTCAAGAAGTTACACCCTTATCTTGTATTAGTTGTTGGAGATATTAATAACAGGTTCAAAATTGATTCAAGGAATCTTATTAACAACTCTATTGCATGGGTCAGATCTCATTAAGGAATATGAAATATTGATTCAAGATTCAGAAACTAGACAAAGGCTCATGTTCTGGCCTGTTTAAAAGACTATTAATATGAAGTCCATACAGAGAAAAGAGTTTTTGAATGATTTCATAAAGTTGAAGTATCTTCAATGTCTGGGAAGGACCTTTTTGAAGATTGTTTTTTCAGTTGATGAAACAAGTTCTTTTGAAAGACTTCTGAGGAATTCATTAGAACAGATTTTGTTGACATCATTCTACAACTAGACGAAGCACTTCTTGATTGACTTGTAACAACCTCATCATGCATACAGCAGCATGGGACCACATGACACATTCTTATCCTACTAAGGTTTGGATGATCTGTCGCATCAGCATTAGCACATGACAAGTTCGATGACCTGACAAGTATGTATTGAAGTGCTCGTATACTGTGGGAAAATGTTGCAAAGTCACCACTTCTCCATCATTAAGACACAAGCATGCAAGTTACAATTCAATAGGGACACCTATAAGTATGGGTTGTATTTTAAAGAGCAGAGATCTAAATTTCTGGAATACTAATACCATATATCGTACTACTGTGTATATACCTGAGCAAGAGTTTTTGTCAAGAATGTAGAAGATGCCTTGCATTGTACTGATCATGATTATATTTGCTAAGATATGTTACTGACATCAGAATGCCATTAGCTGTTTAGTATATGAAAAAGTCTTGATCAACATGATTTGGAAGGAGCTGAAAAGAAGAATCATAACTCTTATGAGACATTCTTGGAAGATCTGATAATTCTAGGGTTTGTAAACCCTAGGTGATCTTGAAAGATATGATTAAGAAAAATCTAGGGTTTGTGGACAAAACCATAGACCCAAAGTATTGAAAGATGATGATTCCACCAGATGAAGAAACCCTAACTCATGAAAGAAAGGAAAAGCAAGCACATGCATTAATGGCTGGTGAAGATGAAGAATTTGTAGATAAATTTCATGATTTCTGCAAGAAGATAAGGATCAAGAGGAAGCTGAAAAAATCCTCAAAGATAAGTACTTTATATCTCTCTTCCTTGATTATTATTATTTTGCTATTAGTTAGCCTCTTCTCTTCATTCCTTTTTTTGTGTTATAATCATTCTTCCATGGCTTCCTAATGATGTTTGCACGTACATTGTGAAGGCTGCCAAGACTTTGGTAGCAGATGGAAGCACCAGGAAGAACGAAGAAAATGATATGGCAAGAGCATTCTCCCAGGACAGAGCACAAACTCAGCTTGAGTGATTTGTGCTCAAGAGGGAGAATTGGATCAAGACATCTAGAATCATGCCAGATTCCCAAAAGAGCTTCAAGTTCAAAGGGAGCAAACAAGCTAGCAAGTTTGAAGGATGTCATGATAAAAGAAAGTGTGTAGAAGATCTGAAGAGAAGTTTGTGGTGACTTCCAAGTGAATCTACAAGATTTAGCATGCAGCAGATGGCAGCATAAAGACTCATGCCAAGAGGGTTCTCCTAGTAAGAGGGAGAATACTATTCTCCAGTTTTCAGGTACACTTCTATTAGAATCATTATCACTATGGTTTCTGCTAAAAGTTGCATCAGATGAATGTAAAGACTATTTTTCCTTGATAAATAAATTCAAGAAGAAGTGTACATAGAGCCACCTCAGGATTTTGAGGGACATGAAGGAGTCTCTTGCTTGTAAACAGAAGGATTTATGGATTAATGGATCAAGGTTGATCTTGTCATCATATGACTTCTTTCTAACATGGGAAAAAATACTCACGTGATAAAGGGAGCAATTAAGCCTTGCTTCAGCTTCAGAGGGAGTTGATCTCTTAGTACAAGATGGACCTAGATTTGATGCATTACCTCCTTGGTCGAAAGAAGCATACTATTGAGATCCCTCAAAGACTCTTGGGATGATAAACTGTTATTCAGATCGTCAAACTAGATAGTTGATATGCTATAGTAACTAGAAAGTTGCAGTGACAAAGGGAGAAACTAGGATTGCCACAACAAGATCTGTTTTAGAGTAGCACCCAATTAGGGTGACCGGAAAACAGTTATGACGATGGCTCCAACAAAGAAAGCATATCAGTCTATGGTTGAGCCAAGATATGCAACTCAGCATGTGTTGAAGCACCTACATGGTACAATTGGACATAGATTGAAGAAATGAAGTACCGTTGCAGAGATACACATATTTAAATTGGCCAGTGAGTGCGAGAAATAGAAAGAGTAGATCAAGATGTTGCTTCGCTGTGAATTCTTGGATGAGCAAGAAGCAGACATATATTGCACTCAGCACTGTAGAGGCCAAGTATATTGCAGCTTGGTTGGAAATTTGTGAAGCAATATGGCTTCAGAAGCTATTTGCAAGATCGTTTGATCAGGTCTGCACAACAACCATGATATCAGGTCGAAGCATAGCGAGATCTAGTACCAAGACATGGTACAGAAGTGAGCAGTGTGGCTCCAGCACTATTCTACAATCACACATATTGTTGACAAAGCCTCTATCCCAGGATGAAGTCTGTATACTTCAAGGACAAGCTTGGGGTGATTAAATATGCCTCTCTCATCAAGAGGGAGAGTTGATGTGATAGCATCAGGGGACGTCATTCTCCCTGGGTCAAATATGTTGACCAGGATTAGGGAGAATGGTCCGGCAGAAGATAGTCATTCTTCCTAGGTCAAGTATGTTAACCAATATTAGGAAGAATAGTCCTAGATGCCCAAAATTATTCAACCATAAAGTTGAGTGGGTGCCCTTTAGCGTCAGGCTTAGAATTACTTCCCAGATAGGTTGAGTGACCCCTTTTAGTATCATGGCCTAGAATTTCTCATGCAGAGTGAGGTGTTTGGATTTGGGACAAGAATTACTCAAATGGATTGAGTGTGTCCATAGGTTTTCACCATGGGTCAAAGAGATTGACCAGGATGATGGTGAAACAAGACTAGTTTGTATACCATGAGTTAGAGGCATCAACCAGAATTATGGTGGCTAGTTGATGCTAATGATATACCATGGGTTAGAGATGCTAACCAAAATTACGGTACCTAGTTGATGTTGTATATTTTACCATGGGTCAAATTTTTTGACCATGATTATGGTAATCATATAGTGTTGATGTTGATAATGAGTTGTTTTAACCTTTTCTTGGAGAAATTTGTCAACAAGAGAACATCTGGATAGTCATTATAAATAACTCCCTAGCTAAGAGGGAGTGTTGAATTTTGTAGTTGTGGACAATCTTAATGATTAATGTTTTATTCCTTCAAATATATGTAACAATAAATTTAAGACACGTTCTTCAAGTCAGCTTCAAAAGAGAAAAGTTTTGAATTTTTAAAAAAAGAAAAATTGGCTCTATAATTTGTAGGGCTAGATTTTTCTTGCATTTTTAAAATTTTTCAGCAATTTCACAGTACATTCACCCCATATCATCATAAGCAATTATATATAGAGAACATTAACATCAACAATGCATCAGAATAGTAAGGAACATTAGAATAAAAGCATACACAATGGAGACACTAATATTTAGGTCAGACACTAGGGCAAAACCCAACAAGGGGTCAAAACCCAAAAATCAATTCTTCTTCTTCTTCTTATGAATTCATCAAATGTTCAACTAAGATACAATTACAAAATACAATAATAATAAGACATAAGTCTTTCAATATCAAACTCATTAGGCCTCCTAAGGCCAACCCTGGATCATATAGGATCCTCAAATGATGGCAGCAGACAAATCTATCAAGGAGCCCTCCCCTCCACAAGACACTTGATAAGGTTGCCTCCACATCATTTGAAGGTAGCATATATCTCTTTCATGATCATATCACAGATATCACAATCATAAGGATCATTGTCTTGCATCATTTTCATAAGGACCAATGTTACTCCGATACATGAATGTCATATCATTTCCATATCTATCATTGTCATAAGGATTGCAATACATCAATGTCGCGTGACTTCCATATATAACACTTTCATAAGGACTGCCATACATCAATGTCGCGTGACTTCCATATCTATCATTTCCATAAGGATTGCCATATCGACGTCATCTCACTGCCATATATATCATTGTCATAAGGACTTCCATATATATCACTATCATAAGGAATGCCATATCAATGTCACATTACTATCACAAGATCTATAATATTTGCCCAAACATCACAAGGACCAGAGATAAGGGCACATAAACCCTTGACATAGGACTGCTCAAGAAGGTTTCATTGATCTCCTAACAGGCCACATAAGAACAGGACTTGAAGGTCACATAATCAATGCCCTAACTGTAGAGGGTTAGGGCTATTTTGGTTGCTCCAAGAGGCTACTTCACTTCACTAGAACAATACCCACCTTCTCAGAGATAGGCCACATACAATTAAGACAAAATCACAGAGAGAATGCCACCTATAATACAAGGAGAAGGTCACAAATAATACAGAAAAAATACAAGGAGAAGGTCGCATATACTCTCAAAGAAAAAGCACCCATATTCATAGAGAAAAGGCCATATATATTCATAGAGAAAGGCTTCATATAAGCATAGAGATACGTTGCAGATATCCATAGAAAGGTTGCATATATTACAGAGAGAATGCCGCATATATCCATAAATATAGGCCATAGAATTGGGATCAGATTTCCACAGAGTTACAGTAAATGAACAATATCTTCTCAATCAGTATATTACTTTATCAATATTTGCAGCAGTAAGCTCTGTTGCAGTCATCCCTTTAAGCTTTACAGAATGGGGAATCATCGTGTAGAAGCATCTTTGACTTCCTGACATGGGTTTTACAGTCTTATGCTCAATGCATTCCCGGGCCTTTGATAGCTGGTCGGCCAAATGCCTATCAACAGTTTTCTGAGGGCCTGATACAGATCACTAAACACTAGCCATCTTGATGCATAAGCTATTAGGAGAGAAAGAGAGCTATATTTTGCTTTTACCAGTGTTTTCTTAACACATTAGAGGAATATATCTTTTTAAGGAGGAACTAAAGGCACACTATGATATAAAGAGAATTACTTTCTCAAGAAAGATCTCAAGAACTTGTGAAGTAACATCTTGTATTCAGACAATTAGAATAAATAATTGCTGACAGACTAGAGGCAGGAAATTTAGTTAATACAATCAATGCCCAGATTTAAGCTTCAGTTTCCACCACACTCCTAATCGAAAAGGACTCATTGTAAAGCACTAAAGAGTAGATCCCTGTTATGATCAGATGGGTTTGTATGAATCAATAATATCTTAAAACAAACAGAGAAAATACAAAGCGAGGAAATAGAAAAATATAAAATCCAACTGAACAATAAGAGAAAGATATAGTTTCAACCCACCTTACCACTTTCGATGGCTGTCCGTTGGGGCGATGATGTGTGCGAGGCCAGGGCCTTCTACCAATAAACATCTACCTGTATTTCTATAAGTGGTGGAATTTTTTTCCCCGAACCTATCTAGGGAGGAAAATCCTCCCCAACTAATTTCTTCAGAACTTGCCCGGTTGTCGAAGTAGACGCGAAAGTCCAATCTGCGTGACTCTGGGTATGCAAATTTTGTGAAGTTGCTGCTGCTCTCCTCTTTATATAGAAAAAAATTCCAGCCCTACAAATTTAATCACGTTATTAATTTTTCTCAAATATATCAAAACTCTCAAAACCATCCCGCCAATAGAAAAAATTTGGTACCGAATAATCAACACATCCTGTTTTCATCCAGTTTTTATTTAAATTTTAGAACCAACTATAACAATTCGGTGCCAAAGACCCAAAACCTATTTTCCTGAACCAGTCCGGTTAAAACAACTAGTTTTCCTCTGTTATTGGGTTTTCATATCGGTGACAAGTTTGAGTTTCATATATATTTTTAATGAAATCAACCATGCCCTCTCCCTGACTTCGAATTTTGACATACGTTGAATGTGGTATGCCGTCAAAACCTCGTCCCAGTCCAAAGAAGAACAACTATTTTTCCTCTCTGTTCTTGAGCTTTCATACAAGTGACAAATTCAACTTTGTTCTTTCATACCGGTGACAAATTCGACTTTCATATACATATATTTTTAATGAAATGAACCCATGCCCATGTTCGACTTCGACTTTTGATATCTACCGGACTTCGATTTTTCCAATGTGGCATGCAATCAAACGTTTTACAAATCTTCAAACAATTTTTTTTTAAATAATTAAATTTTAATTTTAATATTAATATTTATTATTTTAATTATTAATTAAATATAAAATCACAATATATTTAAAATTTGATTTTATATAATATAATTAAAATGAATAAAATATAAAAATTGATAATTAATATTTTAATAAATTTAATAAAATATAAATATTGATATTTATTATTTTAATAAATTAATTAAGGTTCATATTAAATGTTAAATTGGTGTCGCACAGTATATGTATGTTAAGCATATTATAAATAAATTTTATATGTGTGTGAGTATTTACAGCTTGAGTAGGCTTAATGGTTAAGAGCATGTGTTTCCTCCTAAGAGATCATAGGTTCAAAACCAAAGGGGGTAGAGTATGTATGTCTTCGTAGACTTAGCAGTCAAATCACTACGCAGAGGACGTGGGTCCCTTGTACCACAAACAAGGGGGTCTCATACACCAATTTGGTGTTTTGATTGGTCGACGTGAACTTAAAATTAGATTATTATTATTATTATAACAAATGTTCATACACTCTCCAATACGAGTGAGGTTTGAGCAACACGTGGAAGGCGTCTCACATGAGTAAATGCAAGTGGAGTGAGGATGAGGAAGTGGCACACCCTCGAGTTAGTGTCGCGACGACCGAGTGGTGGGGGCGCAACGGGTGCCCAACTCGGGTATGTGCGAAGGCGATGTGCAATAGGGATGCCATATTGGCGAACGCCCACCTTGGGCGCGTCGTGTAGCAGTGGGCAGAGTCGTGCATTTTGGTAGACGCGACGAGCGACAACGTCAAACGGGTACTGTGCGCCCCATAGCGGGTGGACGAGTCAAAGGCATTAGGTGAAGTCGTGTTGGTGAGCGCATTTGGTGTTATTGGAGCGTTGTGTAGTGATTGGGCGAGCTAGGCAAGATAGGGCATAGGGGGCTGATCAGTCATCGAGGCAGATCAGGAACTCGTGGTGGCAAGGGGAATCATGGGTATGATCACTCTGAGGTAAATGAGGGACAGGGTATCCAGCATTAATGTTTCTTGGAGAACTGTCATCCAATACTTATCAAAAACCTAATGGAAAGAGTATTGGACACAGCGGAGAGAATTTAAACACTGGAGATGGATTCAGAGAATCTTGTAGTGAAATGTAACACTTCGATATCAAAATTGCAATTTTCCATTTATGGCGTGACACAATTAAAAATTATTGACATAAATGACTAATTCATATACTTGTTGTACTAGTCATATTTTTATTCTTGGACTATAATAGTCATTTACATTAATCATTATTAATTTTGTCACTTATTATTTAGTCATATATTTTAATCCTAGGCTAAATTAGTCATTTAAGTTAGTCGCTTTTAGTTTAGTCACTTATTATATAGTCATATATTTTATCCTTTGACTAAATTAGTCATTTAAGTTAGTCATTTTTAGTTTAGTCACTTATTATCTAGTCATATATTTTATTCCTAGACTAAATTAGTCATTTAAGTCAGTCATTTTTAATTCGGTTACTTAAAATTGCTCAAATTTAGTAGTATTTCACTTGAAATAATAGCGGTGACCAACTTTTTTAGTCACCTGGTCATTAATTTCATTATTTTTTACTAGTGGAATTTGTGAGCTCTAGAATTAACAGAAACTGACAGATTTTGCAGATTGTAATGAGAGCACACATGCTCTCTGGCATTCAACCCAAAGCTTTCAACTCATCACCTGAAATCTCTGTAGTTGTTTGAGATAATGCCTTAATTATTATGCCTACTTAGTTTGGATTGGGTTGTTGAGGAAGTTGAGAGATTCTCTCAACTTCTCTCTCTAAGATTAGAATTAGTTCAACTATATATATTTGATGTATTTCTGATTATTATAATATAGAAAATAATTATTTGTGTGTGAATCCTGTGTGTTTCTGCTCTCTCACAATTTCTAACATGGTATCAGAGCCTGGCTGAACTTAATCCCTCACGGGAGTGCTCATGAAGATGAAGAGAAAATTATGAGAATTGAGTCTATAGGAATATGATTCGTGTGTAGATTACTGTGTGTAGGTTTGAGTGTTAATTTCACTGTGTATCGGACAGAATCGCTACCGTGTTGATTAGTCATTTGAAAATCACCGATTCCTAAAAACAGAGGAATCAAATTTCGTACTAGAAAAAGGAGCCCTTGAATTTGGTGATGTACTCTTTTCACCAACGTCATTTAGTTGTACTCGCTTCTCATGCAAATACTGCTTTTCCATTTTGTAACACCTGCAAAGGTTGATGTTGAAGTTCTGTCAATTCTCGAAACTGTTCTGTCAACTCTCGAAGAAGAATGTCTTTGGATTCAAGATCCTCGTCCAAACAATGCACAACAGTCTCCAATTCTGTTACTCTCTCTTGAAGACGTCCAATGGTTTGGCAGAGTGAAATCCTGTATATAAGCCTGCGCAGGGACCGTATTAATATTGCATGTCAGATCATTGTGACCGAGAGGGGTGAAGCGTGTAGCAACAACAATAATATTGGCGTGCTGCGTGTAGCTCTGTGGTTTGTGTATTCACCACCTGTTTAGAGCATTGAGGGATCATTACTACGGGCAACTTCGAATACGTCGGAACTGCAAATATCGATTGGCCTTTTTTTTATTTGTTTTCGTATGATTAAAATTTGTTTTTTAATTATTTTGTTTTGGCGTTCAAATGGGTGGATCACTATGAGGCACCGAATAAAAACGTCCATGGCGGAGAAACCGCGGTTACAACAGATTATAGTGCAGCAGGGTTATCAACCATTTTTTTTGGTTGGATCGTGAAAAAAATTAACGCAGTTTGCAACAATGATCATGTAATGTATGAAATTCCACTACCGATTCACAGTTTGCATATCCAGATTGCAGTGAGTTCATTCTCCCATGGGTTGCTCGTGTTGGAGGGGAATGGCACGGTGTTTGAAGTTGATTATTTTTTGTGTAGAGTATGTATTGTAGTGTTGGGTTATAGCTTATATTTGTTGTTATGAGATTTGTGTATTAGAGAACCAATTATTGAATAGATTTACACAATTTAAATTAGTCGTTCTTGACGTTCTACAGGGATGAGAGAACAATTGGCTAATTTGATTGTGTGAATTTGTTATATGCTGATATTGCTGTGCTACGGGCCAAGAGCATCAGTTACAGGTTACAGTATGATGTGAAGCAGGTCAAGTTGTTAAATTAGCTCTTGAACACATTCAGTATTCAGACCATTTGCCTAGCCACTGATGGATATCCGAAAGAGAAATATCCGACAGATGGTGATTGGTCCATAGGATGGTTCATCACTTGTCAGCTCTATCGCGGAAGCCCCGACGAGCCGAGTTGTCAATACTGTTGATCTTGCAAAGTTCATTATTGCTGGTCAGAAACAAATGTATTTTAAATGGGTTGAATGGTAGCTCGAAAATGGTGGAGAAAAGAGCGTTTTCTATGAGATCTCAGAGTGGGTACAAATGTTAATGAAGACCAGGGCAGACAAATGTTTGTATTAATTTAGTGTGTTCTCCATTTCTGTAATGTAGGCATTAAGGGAGGGTGTTTGAGATAATGCCTCAATTATTATGCCTGATTTGGGTCGTTGATTTGGGTTGTTGAGGAAGTTGAGAGATTCTCTCAACTTCTCTCTCTAAGATTAGAATTAGTTCAACTATATATATTTGATGTATCTCTAATTATTATAATATAAAAAATAATTATTTGTGTGTGAATCCTGTGTGTTTCTGCTCTCTCACAATTTCTCTCTCACAATTTCTAACCGTAGTAACTTAACTTTGTGTCTAAGATTGAGAACGGAGAACATGAATCACATTTGCTGCTCTAACCGGACAGATTTCTATTTAAGATGGAGAACTGAGAACATGAATCACATTTGCTGCTCTAACCGGACAGATTTCTATTTAAGATGGAGAACTGAGAACATGAATCACATTTGCTGCTCTAACCGGACATATTTCTATATAATAATAACATAAGATCCAAGTTCCGTGTTCATTGAACTAGTTAGAAAGTTGTTATATAACAATTCCTTTTGTTTGAATTCTGGTGGTATGCCAAACACTTATTACTACACACAGTTCATGTATATTAATAGAAAAGTTATTTCCATTAACATAATCATGCCAATGTACAGGAAGAAAGTTTTAAAGTAAGGGTGGAGTAGAGGAACAATTTCTGTAGTCAGGGCTTTTGATCTGTATAGCCTAGGGGAGGCTTTTGAAAACTGAACAAAATAAGAATCAAATCCAAGATCTGCCCCTGGCAGGCAAGTTGCTTCACCACTGAGCTACATCATCCATTCTATGACAGGCGTAAATAAAGTTGCGGATTGCAAGTTCCAACAGAGACATATATGAAAGAACATGCCATGAGTCAATAAAACAACAGAAACCGTGGATTTAAGAAAAAATTCCTAAGCAATATTATAATGTATCAACAATATTCTTTGGGCATTGATGGCGTCAAATGATGAAGAAGAATGTCTGTCTTGAATCTTGACTTTGATATATTCTATTTGCTCCTAATATTGCACAGGAATTCAGTCTGAAAAATTTAGAATCATATAGCTCACCCCAACATGTTTACAACGTATATGCTCGAAATCTACCATTGCAATTGCCATGGAAGTACTAGAATAAGAAAATAAGACATATTGATGGACTTCTTGAAAATCCATCCACTCAGTAAACATTGCTCTGCATGGTGGAACGCTCGTTTGAAGACACCGAAACCAAACAAGAGACCTGTCAGAACAGCCAGAAAAATAAGGCATGAACACACCTTACAGATAGTGCCACAACGCATTTTTGCAGAGCCCTGGTAACTCTCACTGAATGTACTTTATCACAATCTCTGTGTAAATCCTTTCACCCACAAAGCTCTGGTCAATGCAAGCTCCCTGCTTATACTTCGCACAACAATTCTCTAATCAGTTATAACGACGCTCCGCCCTACTGTAATTCGTGTCTGGTCTGGGATATGCTTCATGTAATCGTTGCATTAGGCAACAGACAGAGAAAGCAATTCGGCAGTAGAACTGATTTTAAATTCCGCAGCAGAACTGATTTTATAAGTGGCCTATAAGTGGTTGGCCTATGGGATGAATTAGGTATGGGCTTCCAAAATTACAAGGTAGAAGCTTAGTTACAGTAAAGGAGAAAACGATTCCCCAGCAGAACTGATTTTATAAGTGGCCTGTGAGATTAGCATCGATGCCTTGGTCTGTGGTCTTGAACTACCCAAGATTATGCAAAGCACGTGTAATGCATGCAAGCTGGTCCTCGTGTAATGCATGCAGGCTGGTCGTCATAATCGTGGCCACAGTCCTTTTGTTCCATCATGATGCAGGTGTTTAGTGATTTTTGGCAGCCCGTGTCGATTACCGGAGGGTGGAGGTATGACTCCGTCTGGCACATTGGATATTTCAAAGGGAATTTTCAAGGAGCGAGAGATGGTCGCCAACGTCTCCAGCGTTTATTTAAACCACTTTCCTCAACTACAAATGAAAAAGTTGTACCCTTTTACATTAGCTTTCTAGCTCGTTAATTTGTGGAAAAATATTGCAAAGTCGTAGCCTTGGAGACCCGAGATTTGATGTTTCACCGTATTTCCCATAGCGTCAGTTAAGTATATTTTCACATCCGAATTTCGATGACAAAATAAAATTGCTTTAGGTTTTATATTGTTCGTCTTGGATGAAAAAGAATTTATAGTTAGGAGCGTTGGAATATCCCAAAGACATCACAGTTGGAGCTCTGTTTTACTTAAATTTTATCCGGTAAAATACGTTATCCATGTTGGAAGGGTGGGACTACTACAGCATCCCAAATTTGTAAGAACCTCAGGAGCTTTTGATTTTTCCCCCTTTCCAGGTCTTCAGAGATGCTGTGTTTAGCGTCAGTGATTTCAGAACTTCTGAGTTCATTTCTGGAAACTTGTAGACATTATGTTTATTATAAATCTTCGAGAACAGTAAGGGTATTTTGTGAGATTTGAACGTAAACTGTAGAAACACAGCCAATATTTATTGATAGTTTGCGAACGTAGAAGTTTTTTTTAGGTCGATGCAGATATCTTTTACCTGAAAGCTGTCATTATTTAGAAGTGTCTTCCTTGAATGCTTTCGCAAAAACTTTTTGGGGTAATCTCGTAGTAACCCAAAACAATGGTAATTCGAACTTTTTCTTGTTTTAACTTAAAAACTTTTGAGTGAGGTTTGCACCTCGTGTTTTTTTACCCTTTTAGAGTTTAATAAATGTGGGTTAAAATGGATTGATAAAACAGAAAAATTGTGTGTCAAATATGCAACTCATGAAGGAAGATTCAGCAATAAAATTCAGCAGAGACACATGCATAGCTTCGACAAGTAAATATGAAAAGCAGTTTTTTCTTTTCTATTCTCTCCACAGACTAACTTCTTTCAAAAATAGTAGTTTGCACAGCCTATTCTTTCCTTTTTTGAAGCAGATTACTAAAACTAACGAACACCGAACGAAATCGAAAAAATTCCTTAAAATTCATAACCAAGCAAACAAAATTGTCTATTAGCTAAATTTGCTAAAGAAAATTAATGGATGTGGTTTCTTATCAAATCTAATTACATCAGTTCTGATTTTTTTTAATCTTACTTTATTTATCAAAATTGAAATTACATTATTTAGATGCTATAAATCATTGATTGGAATCTATATGCATAGCAACCTATTCTGAAAATACATCAGATTGGAGAAATATATCATGATTTTTTCTTCAATCCCTCAAAAAAAACCCTCCTATCCACAAATGTGCTATATAACATTCCGCATAAACTAGAGCTTAGATCTCTAATGTTTCCAGAAAATGTTATATTCTTCAAATTGCAGTCAGTATCGTAGATCTCGCTTACAGTCTTGAGAATATATAGCAAAATACTCTTATAATAAAAAAGATGAGTGTCATTTGAAACAAACAAAAAATAAACCTTAGTTGCATGTGACCCATAGAATTAAAAGAAAGGAGAAAGGATATTCTGAGTTCATGAGCACGTGCAATTTGACTTTTCTAGTTATCCAGCATACATATTTTGAGTTCATAACTGATCGAATTCATTTGACTATTCTAGTTATCAAGCATACATATTCTGAGTTCATAACTGATCGAATTCACAAAGTGATGGACATAGCCAATGAAAGTATGATCGAATTCACAAAGTGATGGCATAGCCAATGAAAGTAAAAAAGGCAGGTGGTTGAATCCATCTCGTCCATTTCAATTACATTACCAGGGACTTGCGACTAACAGGGACTTGCTGCTTCGCAGCTCGTCTTGTTGTATCCTGTTTCCACGTCCACCATTAAATAAATAGTTTCAAATTGAATCACTAGGGATTTGATATCATCCGATATCATCCTTCACTACAGTTCTTCAAAGGAAAGTGTTTGGAATTGCATGTGTGTCAGAGGACCATATGCCAAAGCACATCATTCCTCCGACAATCTTGCTACTAATCTCAATGTTATGGGCTTTCTAATTCCGTTTCTCATGGCCGTAGTTGATGGGCTAGGTTTTTAACATACACATTGATTTTCTAAATTTTAATATAGATTTTTAAATTCTAATTTAGACTTTTTAAATTGTAATCTTGAGTATATAAATAAATTGAATTTATTTTAAAAAATGAAATAATTTAAATTTATGAAAATTATTTCAAAATTATAATATATATCTTATAATTGACTTTAAATTATGATATTTAAAAAAATGAAATAATTTAAATTTATGAAAATTACTTACATATATATATCTTATAATTGACTTTAAATTATGATCAAATTAAAATAAAAAAAAAATGAAAGTGAAAACAATTGGATTACTATTTACCCTCTTACTTTGATAAAGAAATGAATAAGTTTAAATGTGAGATATATTATAAAGATATTTACAATTTTTTAAATTTACTTAAAAGTTACTAAAACTACTAGCTAAAAAACCATTATTTATTTAAATTATTAGTTAAAAAAGTAATTGACCGAAAACAAAAAAAATAGATTACATTAAACTCTTATTTAGTGATATTTTTTAAACTATTAGCTAAGAAAAACATTGTTTATTTAAATTACTAGCTAAAAAATTAATTGGCGGCAAGCAAAAAAATAGATTACATTAAACCATTATTTAGCCTAATTAATACTAGATAAATTATAGTGAATTAGATACCATATTTTACTAGATCAATTATAGTGAATTAGATACCATATTTTGTTGTGAAATTCAAAATAATTGAATAAGTTAAATACATTTTTTGTTTTTTGTTTTTTTGTCTTTTAATAATATATTATAAAAGTACTTAAAAATATAGATATTTCTATCTTCTACCAATTATATACATCATATAGATTAAAATATCTATAATAAACAATAATAATAAAAAATAATAATATATTACTAATTAATGCAATTATTATTTATAAAATATATAGCACCATGATGACTTTGATGACATGTTCATAAAGATGGGTACATGAAAAAAATATAATAGAACACCTCCAAAGTCATGATTATTATTAAATGAGGGCTTTATCCACAATTAAAATATTTTCTTAAAAATAAAACATTATATAAACAAAGCTACTGGAAAAAATTACATGAACACCACCATACACATATTGTAAATACAATTTCTCAATTCCACCCATGAGAAGCACTAAAACTCTTGAACCAATTGGCTGGGTAAATGGCACATTAAAAGAAAAGGCAAAATTGTTATATAACATCTTGGAAAAGAAACATGCCAACAACACTACTTTCAACCAAGTTTTTTAACTATTACATTTCAGTGAAACTTATTACATCATAACAATACAAAGTAAATTAGTAACTAAATTAATCTAAGAGGGAGGAGCCCTATCTATGTGGTCTTGTTATAGTTATAATATATAACATGGGTTGGATTTTGTTTATTTATTCCCTTTTATATTCATACATAACCATGCAACTAATAATAATATGTATAATACAACAAATACAAAATATAATTAGCAATTGCACCACATGTTGCAAAGGTAGCATAAGAAAGACTAGGAGATAAAAAATAATGATTTTTTACTTCTTTTAATTTGAATTTTGATCTTGGGTAGGAAAATCTTGAAATTCGAATTTTGATCTTGAGATGCTATGAGACCTTTTTCTTTTTTTGTTCCCATTCTCTTTCATGTCTTGTTAGTAGTTCGCTAGAATAGGTCGTATACTTAAAAAGTAGAGTGTCTACATTGTTGTACCATGGAAAAATTCAAATAATCTCCAAAAGGTACATGTAGTTGTGTCCTTAACATGTCTATTCTTATCCTTCATTGTATTGAGAATAAATTTGAGAGAAACATTGATAAGAAATCAAACTAATGGCCAATCACTGAAGAATTCATTACTGTAACGTAATGGCCAATCACACTTAAAAAGTAGAGTGTCTACATTGTTGTACCATGGAAAAATTCAAATGATCTAAAAAAGGTACATGTATTTGTGTCCTTAACATGTCTATTCTTATCCTTCATTGTATTGAGAATAAAGTTAAGAGAAACTTTGACAACAAATCAAACTAATGGCCAATCACTGAAGAATTCATTATTGTAATGTAATGGCCGATCACTGAAGAATTCATTACTGTAACGTAATTCCTAGCCTTAGGCAAAGACCCAAGACCAAACACTATACCTAACACCCTCTGTACATGAATAATTAATAACATGCATGACCAAAAATAGTTTCTAATTATAATTAATCAAATAATGGAACGACCCAACCCTACCCTCCACAGAATATTAACTCTTTCTGTATCGATTCCACAGTTGTTGCTTCATACAGAATGATTAATTAAAGGACTGGTCAGATTGATATCCTTCAATTTCATCTTTACTCACTATGATTTTGTTCATTATCTACTAATAATACACTCCAAATTTTGGCACAAGAAACCTTGGAAGCTCATAGGACTAGATTCTTCAGTTGAAAAATACTGGAAAAATCTTAAAACTGAAGGGAACTTGAAAACCTATCCACAAGAAACATTGGAAGTTTACATATTCTTTACTTGAAAAATGTTGGAAAAAACTTAAAACCGAAGGGCGCTTGGAAACCTATCCAAAAGAAATCTTGAAAGTTTAAAGGAACAGGTAAAAGTTGTTTTCATTGAGTGACTCCTTGAGTAAATATATAAAATTGTAAAATATATATATATATGAATAATAATGGAAATATTTCTCTTTGCAATTTCTTATTTTTTTAATAATTATCATATTAATAGAAAGTTAAAAATAAAATAATTTATAACCAAATAAAGGTCTTGTTTAATAAAAATGGAAATCATCTTGTCTCATTCCAAACTATTCTCAAACAACTAAATCGCATTTGTACAATTTTTTTAGTTAATAAATAGGATTGTTAATATCAATTGTATCATGCACGGATTTATTTATAATGCATCTATCTATAATTGAAAAGTTATGGTAGTTTTATTTTGACATAATTGGACTAAAAAATCGTTATAAATTGACTTATTAAAATATTATATAATTAATTAATTGCCTTTAATGACCTAGAAGAACATCCCTGTAGAAAACAACAACCCAAAATCCCAAAACCTAAAAACTCTCACCATTTTAGGAGTTCAACATTAATGGTGAAACCACAAACCAAAATTCGTAACAAGCACTCTCAAAATTTAATCAATGTCGATAAACAATGAGTTGAAATCAAGAAACTGAAATAAACTCGGTTGAAATCAGCAATGACTAGATGAGAAATTTTTGCAGATGATAACTAAAGACAATGCAAAGTTCAAAATCCAAATGTGACAATGGTGTAGATTAAACCACTCTGGAATCTGAACATAATGATAAAAAACTCCACTAATAATAATAGAGAAATTGCATTTAATCCTACAACTACATTTAATCCTGCAACTAGGCACAAATGCCTGTCGATTCGTAAAAGAAATTTAATAAAGAATGGAGAAGGTACCTGTAGTTCAACAAAAATACACAAAAATAATAATGGAGAAACTAGAAAAAACCACAAAATTAGACATAAGGACAGTGAAACTGATAATGGATAATCTCCATTTAATCCAGTAACTGGAAAAATTAGACAGAAGGACAGTGAAATTGATAATGGAGAATCTCCATTTTATCTAGTAACTGGCGTAGATGCTTATTAGCTTTGTAAAAAAATTAATAAAAACAGGCGAAGATACTTGTAATTGCACGGCCAAAGATGACCGTCCAAATGGAGTGGAGTACGATTTGAAAATTGATTGAAATCACTTAGCATGATTTCTTGAAGGAAAAAAATTTGTTTGACAAACAACGACTTGGAGTGTCAGATCGAAACTGCTTAAATGAATAGAAGAATAATAACATGTTCATAGAAACTGATTCAACTTTGTTTGATTTCTCAGACATATCCATCTTCTTCCTAAATAGAGAAACGCTAGAGATGACTTACCATCGTAAACAATCGAGAAAAACAAAGGCACCATAAAAGAAAGAAGGACAGGATCCTCAGGATGATTGCTCACAGTGAAAGATGCGAGCAATCATCTCTCCCCATCAAGTCTTTCACAACTCGTTAGTATAACTAATTTTTTATAACTAACTTCCAAGACTGATGATCTAATGGCCCGAATTTATTTATTCGTCTAACATTTCAGATTAATGGTCCAACATAATACATGTAGCTCTGAGGAAAGTTGTTTTCAAATAATAACGCCTTACGGCGTAAAAATACTACAACAAATACAAAGTATATATGTGTGTGTGTGCGTGTGTGTGTGCGCATGTGTGTGTGTATATATATTACAAAGGTAAAACACCATGGGTTTTGTAATAAGTGTTTATTTACATAATTCGTAGCATATATAATATATCTAAGTAATATAATTTACATGTAATTAGAAAATTATATATATACCTTTAATTTATTTTATATTAATATATATTTGTGTGTCTGTGTGTATTTACATGCTTTTTCTAAGGCACATGGAGCATGGAGACATATGAAAGCCAAGTTAAACCAAAGTCATCAAACAACTCAAAAGAGGAAGTTTTGGAAGCAAGGCTCCAATACAATAAGAGTAATTCAAAATTTCAAATCATAAGCAAGATGTGCTAAAATTCCATGCAATACAAAATATCAAAAGGAGCTCATCAAATAAGAGATGGTTCAAAGTCAAATTAGCTTTATGCAATTAAAAAAGGTTGTGTAGCAAGGAGAAAAGAAAAATCAATATGTAAAAATCAGTTAAGACCGGGAAATAAGAGTGAAAATCCTAAGGATCATAAAAATAGATAAATTAGGAGTGATCAAACCTTGAAGGAGCAAGAAGCGTAAAATCTAGTGAATGAAAACAAGAGAATCCATTGACCCATTAAGTGCAATTAGAAGGGGATTTTTTTTCAAAATTTATAATGAGGGACCCATTCATTTTGACCAAAAATGTAGGGGATTTGTTGGTGGTCCAACACTACCTTAGGTGAATTGTACACCTAGCCACCCTAATTTTGATATTCACCATAGCCAAATTATTGTGGTTACCGCTCATCAAGGATTCAGTGGACTCCAATAACAATGTATTGTAGTTTGGGGAAGTAAAGAACCATTCTATTATTGCATTTTTTTTATGGGAAGGTGTTTAATTAGGGATTGCAAAGTGAGGTTTAGGTTGGATATACCTTCATTGATGCATAAGCAACACCTTTAAGGGTTAGTTCTCTTAAGATAGGAGTTTTTGTCATGGTAGTGGCTAATAAGCATAGTATTGTAGTAACTAATTCAAGAGAGGTCTATACATGGTGATGACAATGAGATATGAGTATCAATAAACCAAACTAAAATAATTCCGACAATATTCCCATCTCAAGATTATGTAACATAAAATGGGTCATGATTTTCCTAACCTTGTTGAGAAAAATATATAAAATAAAATAAAAATTGAATTAAAAAAATAGTCGGTAATATAAAAATTATTACATCAACTCAATATCTATTGGGTCAATGAAATCATGGTTAAATGGCACACCAAATTACCTGATAGATCACACCCCACCGATATCAACAATAGACAAGCATATTGGGTCATGAAGTAGAAAGGAAGTTAACTAACTCAAGACATCAAATATGTGATAAGGGCCAACATTATTCCCATACAAACTCCAAATTTAATAGCATAATTGATAGAATTGTAGAAATTCCTTGTAGATTCAAATGTCTAATTGTAATTTTCTAAAAAAATAGATTTTAATTTACTCTACCAATTGCGGAAACCAATTTAAACGATCGTGAAATCACGAAGCATACAAGAGAAATAATTGAATCAACACATTACACAATGATTTCCTGGGGAAAGCCATAACTAAAAACCCCACTATTTGTATATTGCATTAGTCATAAAATATGAGAATATTACAATGCTTTTCTCATGCCCAAGAAACCTCTACACTATCTCTATTTATTTCACTTCTTCTTAGACAAGTCTTGGGCAATACTTAACCAAATTTTGGCTTTCCCAATTCCTTATTTCCTTGCATTGTTCCCATGGGAATCAACCCCCTATTAATTAGGGAAATTGCCATCTAATATTGTAAGCCTTCCTCTAACTACATGCACCACATATAAAACTGATAGTACATTGCCCTTGAACTCCAATCTCAACTTGGTAACTCTCAGTTCACACATGCATGATTTATTTATGGTCGATTTATCAGTTATGTAGTTGATCACTAAGTGTGGTTCAAGTTCTACTTCCACACTTTGACCTTCCACTAGTTCCTCAAACAGTTGAAACTAGTTAAACTGACTTTAACTTAGATAAACTAAATTAATTAATTACAACTCAAAATAAACTCAATAAGGGCTCCTAAAAATCAGGAACCACTCTAAATGACTCAAGTTATACCCTCAACTTAAATTAACTGAACCAAATAAGTCAAACTCACTTAGTTAACACATACAAGTTATCATGAGTTGTGGAATTACAATTTTCTTCTAATTTAATTCAAGGGAAAATTAAATTAGAATCTTTCTTAGTTCCATTTTCAACACTCCCTCTCAGTAAGAAAGGAATTATCAGATACCCAGATCCTACCTCTATGGAAATCGAATTTGCCTCTTGACAGTGCCTTTGTCAATACTTATGCATCTTGTTCCTCTATAGGAATGTATGTTAGCTGATGCAGGAGCATCGAGCTTAATTTTCATTATTTATTTGTGTAATTTAGGGGGTGAGGTTTTATTTATTTATTTTATAAATTATGTACATTTTAAAAATAATTTGAGAGAAAAATCTGAGTGTGAGGATTATTGTAAATATTCTCTTAATTAATTGATAATATAAGTGGAATTGAGTTGGATAGATAATTTAGGGATTAGGAATTCCTTAAATGGAATTTAGTTGAGTCAAATAAAGGATAAATCTATTTTAGAGTTTGGTTGAGATTTGTGTGGAGGAAATCATGGATTGGAATTAATTCATAATTATGTATAAATATGAAGCTTTTGTGAGGATGGAGGATAGTGAGGAATACAGAGAGAGATAGAGAGAAACGGTGTGAGAGTTTTGAAAAGGCTGAGAGATGAGAGGCCCACAAATTTAATATTCAGGCAATTGGTTTGAATCTGAATTTTCTTGTGTTATTATATACCTGTGTTTTATTTGTGTAGGCTCTCTCTTATTTATATACAATTTTGAGCTGAATTAAATGTGGTTTTAATGAAGAATTTAATTGGGGATTCCATGTTAAAGAAGCACACATTTTATTATGTGCAAGGATTTGTTTTATGCAGAATCCCTGCATCGTTTGGTATTAGAGCCAAAGATCCATGCCTGGCGAGGTGTGATCAGAGATCTTGGAGGTTAGAGTTTAGTGTGTGATAGATTTCTCAAGGTTTGATTTGAATATGTGATTGCTTTTGGAAGCAGGTTGAATGTGTTGAGGAGCTACACAATGTATACACTAAATAGTTGCAATAGACACTATCATCGAGTTGCAGGTGCAAGGCGGTATTGACCAGATTCGGTTCAAAGCAGAGAATTTCGATCTTAAACAACCTACATGGAGAGCTGCTATTACGTTCAGCTGAAATTGCTTTTCACAATAGTTAAATCTGAGTCTTAACTATTTGCAGGGTGAACTTCTTTGCTGCGATATATGTTAATGTTTAAATGGTGGCAAATTGAAGCTTATTAAAGTATCAATTAACATTCAAAGAACTGTTGGTCTTTATTTTTCCACACACATTCTGGTTTGTGGCAGAGCTTTTGCATAATTTTTTTGTTTAATTGCAGGGGATTTGCATCATTTGGTATTAGAATCCTGTAATCATGAAATGGCAGGCAGACTATTTTGTAAGCAGATTGCTGGGATTGGGGACAGTGTAGGCAAGCTTATGAAATTGTCATTGAAGGCTACATAGAAGCTAGCATAAGTATAGCATACAAAGAGGTATTGTTGCGTCGACGGTGCTGGTGGTTCGGTGGCGGTGTTGGAGATCCCTTGTTGTTTAGTAAGTGCATAAGAAGTCAAAATTTGAACGCAGTCTTAGTTGTGGAGTTGTGGAGATAATTCCATAATATTGAGAATTGAATGACATGCAGACATCCCTATGATAGCTGTGTTAAATTCTTGATTTCGGTATCATGGAGTTGTCATGTGCAGGCAGTGTGATATAGAACTCATTTCTGCGTTAGCAGTCGTATAAATACGATGCCCGCTCTGAGTTTGTATCTGCATTAGTAGTCCAGCAAGTGAGATTGTGTTAGCAATCTTAAATTTGAAGACTTTTTGCAACATGGTAAATTGTTGGAGCGGAAATTTGATGTGGGATTGTAAGACTACGTAGAACATAAAAACACGAGTGTGGATCTGTGGTGCTTTAACTTATCGTGGAGTCAGCTTGGAGAGGACATATCTGATGAGCATGTGTAGAATGAGTGATACGAGAGGAGTTGAAAAAAAAATCGATGAGCAAGAGTTAGTGGAGACAAAGCTTAGGTGGAGTTGGGAGTTGGATAGTTGGGAGTCCGTCGGAGACAAAGTCTATAGAAGCTTGAATATATTCTTAAATGTAGAGTATTTCTCTAGTGCAAAGCAATTTCTTGGTATTATTTTTTTAGCAATATATTCGTATTGAATTTTATGTCACCAGCACCAGTGATCATATCAGAATTATCCAGTAATTTGAAAATTTTGAATTGTTCCTCATGAAATGAAATATGCGATACTATTCTTGTAAATTATAAATGCCAACAAATAATTGAGGCAAATTATACCAGGAATATGAGAGAAATGGGTTGGATCATTTCAACCACAAGAAGATTCAAGGTAAGTGCTTATTGAATGGATAAATATTCATTGATTAAAGGTATTTTAAAATTTGGATGATTAAATTTCCCATGCCATACTCAAGAAGGTAATATTTTTGTAAATGTTATGAAAGAGTGAAATCAATCCAAATTTTAAGGAATGGAATTGAAATCCATCTCAAAATTGATGTGTAAATATGGTTCGAGCATGGTTGTGGCATACCGTTTTGAGGTCATGATAACTGTGATCTACATGAAGGAGAAAGCTTGTAAAGGAGCATCTATAATTTCCATGAGTTAAAAATCATAATTGATCATTGCTTGTGGTGCATGTGAAAGTATTCACATTGTTTTTGTTCAGAAGGTAGTGCAATTGTGTTTTTTTTATACCGGAGAAATATGTTGATTCCACCATGATAAAAGGAAGTTTTGGAAAATTCCTATGAAGGAATTGGTTTGTACACTGAAGAGAACGACGTTGCATGAGAAACATCACTACAAGAAGGAGCTGCATGGAAGTGCAGGAAAAATGTTTGCACTAAGATGATGAGCGTGTTGAAGAGGTTATGGTATAAAGGGCATGCGAATGAAATCTAGAGAGTTGAAACTGCAAAGAAAAGGTTTATTAAATTACCTTGAAGGGCACATAAGGTATGAAAACTCATTTCCAAAAGGTATTTTAAATGTTGAAAGTTAAATGATTTATTTTATTTTCATCATAAAATAATTCTTGGGAAAGGTGGATTGAATTTCAATTTAAAGGCTTAAGTATCATGCGGATAATGGGATACTGATGATATTTTCATAAGAATGGAGTATGAGAGAGAGTGAATATTTTACATCATGAAAGTGTATTAAGGGTGGATGTTCATTGGTATGTTGTATAACTTGAATTAGAGTCAAAATATATACTATTGTAATTATTGGGTCAAGCCTTGAAGTTAAATCAGATGTTAAGGTCAAATGAAAATTTGGATAGCTTGAGTCAAGTTAAACCATTGAGTCATTGTACAAGAGGGTGTATTTTTCATCCAAGATGATGATTTGATGTAAATTCTAGAGTCAAATAGTCGTAAGCCAAGTCAAAGGTTTGAATGTAATTGGGTGCATGATCGGTGGAGCCCGACACCCAAAGAATTTGGTCATTGTAACGCAAGAAATATTGCAGTTGTTGTTTTGCAACAAAGAACAGCAAGAGAGTTGCCATAAATGATTCCAAGACAGAGAACCGCAAGAGGTCAAGTGCAGGAAGAGAGCTTGTATTGTTGGATGGAAAGTATGGAGGATTGCTGAAAAGGGGGTTTGAATGAAATCCACAAGTGAACAAATGAAGTTCAAAAAGGAGGAGAAGATGACTAGTGTTAGTCATTTCAGAGATTCTGAGAAATTCTGCAGTAGAAGGAAGAAGAAGGAAAATTCCAAGGCAAATGGTATATAAAAGCAGTTGACTGATGAAGAGTATGAGTGGGAGAAAGCTGAGATAACAGTTCACCTTGAGTTATTGATGGAATTGCTACGGAGAAATATGAAAGACCAGAGACATGGTTGGACCATGAGGAAGAAAGTGAAGTGGCAGAGGCTACATGCAAAGAGGGAACAACAGGTAAACATACAGTTGATAGAAGAGCTAAGAAAGCTCAAGCAGATGATGAGTGTGCAATTGAGATGTGAAGAACTCAGAGAGGATGAGTTAAAAATGGAAGTTTCCATTTGTGGCCCAGAACAGGGTGAAATTCTGGGTGGAGAGATCAATGAGAAAAATCTCATGAACTATTGGAATAGTTAAGAAGAATTGGAAGATATGTTGACAAGAGAAGTAGATGAGGCTATGAAGCCTTGTATTTTTAAATCTCACAGTTTATGTATGTTTGTAGGATGTGCGGAAAATGGTGGGTATTCGGGTGAAATTGTCACAGAGATGAATGAAACTCTTGAGGTGAAGTATGAAGAAGAATGCCTTTTAGAGGAGGAAGGTACTAATTTGTTGCAGCAGGAAGAAATCATAAATTAATTCTTGTTTGGTGTAAGACAACCAGTTGAAGTTGTTATGGAGCAGAAGCATAATGAAAATGCCAAAGTGATATTCCAAGGAGGTAAACAAATGAATTTGTTTAATGAAATTAAGGACAGAATTTTGCAATGTGATGATACATAAAACAGGATAACTCAGGAGGATTGCCAGAAGAAGAATGAAACTGGGAATGAAGGTTGTGATGAAATACTGGAAAGATTTCACATGGAAATAGAGTTCTTGGAACGATGGCTTAAGGAACCTGAGGGAGAAGTGAAACTTGAAGAACCTGATACAGAAGAGATTGTAGTTGTCATGCATGATAGGGATGAAGTGTTTTTAACATTTATATAGTTGAGTGAATGTTATAACTTTTCAAATAATAATGTGGCTGCAGGTACAGAAAACAACATTAATAAATATGATGTTGAAATCAGAGAAATTGAGAAGAAATTATTTGGAGATGAGATGAAAGATCAGGAGCAACAAGAAAGTTATGTCCTTAAAGACATAAAGGAGATAGAAGTATTGAAACAACAGGATAAAGATGAAAGTAGCCAGCAATTCCAAAGAGGATTTACTGAAACCCCGAAGGTATATGATGGGAGATTGGTGCTTGAAGTATCAAAAGAGGCTGAAAGGTCTTATCTTTTTAAAACTAATAGTTTTTTGATGAATTCAGGTATAACACCGGATGAGAAATTTGTTACTATAGGGGAAATAAATGACTATAATTGCGATCAAGAAGAAGTTCTTGATTATTCTTCATTTTAGAAAGTTGAGTGGTCAAAATAATTGGAGATGGAAGCATCAGAAAAAGAGGAATTACTCCGAGGAATTGGCAAAAGAAATTATTGGAGAGGCCGATGGAATGCGGTTGATAGAATGAGTGATGCTGATGTACAGCCAGTTCGAGATTCTTTCAGAGTTTGGAGACCAGAAGAATCGGTATCATTGATTTTACACGAGTTTGTAATTCCCAAAATAAAGATGATGTGGTATGGAAAAGCGAGAATTACATTCAATAGTATTCTGGAAGTACTATTATGGAAATTCAATAGAGTGGATACTTTAAAATACCAGTGGCAAAACAAAGTTTGGAATCGTGGAGGGAGAAAGTTATTGAGACTTGTGGCTATCACATTATTATAGAAAAGTGACATACGTCATAGATAGGAGTCTATGGAAACTTCTCTACGTGGGGAGTCTGATGCAGGAGCATCAAGCTTAATTTTCATTATTATTTGTGTAATTTAGTGGGTGAGGTTTTATTTATTTATTTTATAAATTATGTAAATTTTAAAAATAATTTGAGAGAAAAATATGAGTGTGAGGATTATTGTAATTATTTTCTTAATTAATTGAGAATATGAGTGGAATTGAGTTGGATAGATAATAAGGAATTAGGAATTCCTTAAATGGAATTTATTTGAGTCAAATAAGGGATAAATCTATTTTAGAGTTTGGTTGATATTTGTGTGGAGGAAATCATGGATTGGAATTAATTCATAATTATGTATAAATATGAAGCTTGTGTGAGGATGGAGGACAGTGAGGAATACAAATATAGATAGAGAGAAATGGTGTGAGAGTTTTGAAAAGGCTAAGAGACGAGAGGCCCACAAATGTAATATTCGGGCAATTGGTTTGAATTTGAATTTTCTTGTGTTATTATATACCCATATTTTATTTGTGTTGGCTCTCTCTTCTTTATATACAATTTTGGGCTGAATTAAATGTGGTTTTAATGAAGAATTTAATTGAGGATTCCATGTTAAGGAAGCACACATTTTATTATGTGCAAGGATCCGTTTTATGCAGAATCCATGCATCACTAGCATCATGATTTTCTTGTACACACAATATTTGAGATGGTGGTAACAAATGTCTATATGCTTGGACCTATCATGAAAAATTGGATTCACTGAGAGTTTTATACAAGTATGGTTGTCACATTAAATCATTGTATTATCCATCTGCTGACAAAATAACCCAACAAGGATCTTCCTCATCCAAATAGCCTCACAATTTTCTTGACTAGCAGCCATGTATTCTTCTTCTACTGAACTGAGTGCAACTGATCTCTGCTTCCTATTGTACTAAGAAACTACAATTGACCCAATACTGAAGATTTCCCTTGATGTGCTCTTCCTATCATATGGAAATCGAATTTTCCTCTTGAAAGTGCCTTCATCAATATTTATGCATCTTGTTCCTCTATAGGAATGTACGCTAGCATCATGATTTGCCTCTGCACACAATATTTGAGATGGTGGTAACAAATGTCGATATGCTCAGACCTATCATGAAAAACTGGATTCACTAAGAGTTTTATACAATTATGGTTGTCACATTAAATCATTGTAGTATCCATTTGCTGACAAAATAACCCAACAAGGATCTTCCTCATCCAGATAGCCTCACAATTTTCTTGAATAACAACCATGTACTTTGCTTCTACTGAACTGATTGCAACTGATCTTTGCTTCCTATTGTACCAAGAAACTACTATTTACCCAATACTGAATATTTCTCCTGATGTGATCTTCTTGTTTGATGGAAATCAAATTTTCCTTTTGACATTGAATTCATCAATGTTTATGCATCTTGTTCCTCTATAGGAATGTATGCTAGCATCATGATTTGCCTCTTCACACAATATCTGAGGTGGTGCTAACAAATTTCGCTATGCTTGGACCTATCATGAAAAACTGGATTCAATGAGAGTTTTATACAATTATGGTTGTCACATTAAATCATTGTAGTATCTATCTGTTGAAAAAATAACCCAATAAGGATCTTCCTTATCCAGATAGCCTCACAATTTTCTTGAATAACAGCCATGTACTCTGCTTCTACTGAACTCAGTGCAACTGGTCTTTGCTTCCTATTGTACCAAGAAACTACTATTGACCCAATACTGAAGATTTCACCTGATGTGCTCTTCCTGTTGGATGGATTTTCTTCCCAATATACATCTGTGAAGCCTTCTAGCTTCACTCTCTTTTTCCATATGTACCAAAGACCAAATTGAGTGTCGCCTCTGAGGTACACATGTTTAGTTTCCTTCCAATAAATTTTGGTTGGCTTAACCATTTATTAACTAAGTTGGTTAGCTACATAACGCATGTTTGGTCATGTGTTCACCAAGTACATAAGTGAACCCACAAGTTTCATGTAAATGGTAGCTTCCACCACTTCACTTGAAGTAACATCTCCCTTCCTCCAATTCCTTGCTAGAGGAGTCTCCATGGGTTTGTTGCTCTCCATTTGAAACTTCTTCAATATCTCATTGGAATACTTTCCCCGAGAGACAAATAGTTTCCCATCTCCTTGCCAAATTTCCAAACCAAGGAAATAATGCATGATCCCCATGTCTTTCATCTCAAATTCTATTTCCAAATATTCTTTGCAAGATTTTATCAGCTTGTTGGAGCGAGTTCCCCTGGGGCGAATTTTGAGTAAATTTTTGTATTTATTTTTGAATATGTGCACTGTGCGGAAAGGTCAAGGGGCTTTGGGGTGGGTCAAAGTCCCTGTTTTATGTAAATGTGTTGTAAGGGTAAACTGTGGGCTTCAAACCATGGTTTGAGACCATAGTATCTGTGAGATGGATGAATATAAATATAGATAGATCGAGTCTAGTAAATGATCATGATGTTTTGTATCTAAGTAAGTGTTTAAGATTTTGTGATACATTTTTATTAGTCTGGGTTGGGTAGAAAGGCTCCTGCTAGTTGTGTGCACGAAGACCTAGTCCAGGATGTGTGCGGACTCTGCTGGCTATGTGCGCGGAAGGTAATTGTAAGGGGAAAGTCTCATTGTACTGAACTGTTTTGAACCTAATACAAAGACTATTTTTGGTGAAGCAAATGTATTATGTGTCAGATATCTGTGTACTGTTATTGCTTTGATATCGCTTTACTTCTGTTATGATCGATTATATTTGCGCGAGTAAATCTATCCTTTATGCATGAATATTTGTTGATGGTTAAGTACATGCATAGATTTTCTTAAGTTATTGCACATTGTGAAGATATGATTATGTTATTATATATCTATGACAAATTTGATCTGTGATCCATCTCTTATATGAATATCTGTATTTGTGACAAGATAACCTGACAAGTATTGATCTATATATGCCCGCATCTATTTCCAATCTACAAGAAGTTCTATTATAAACATGTTTAGGGACACCACATTAATTTATTCCTCAGGGTGTGAAAACTTGGTTCGAGCACCCCCCAATACTGCTTTGAGTGAGACTTTGATCTGCATCAGCATGTCATTGCCAAAAGGGCCAGTAGTTGGATGGTTTGTTGGTTGCGCGATAAACTATGAACCTGGGTCAGGACCCCTCAAGCCAAAAATGGTTCCGTTGTTGGGACTGGGATCATTTTGAGGTAGATTTAATGTTGTGGCATCCTATGCAGAACGAATTGCAAGATTGGATGGATAGAAATATCCTTGAATTTGCGATCCAAGAGAATCGAAGTTCTAAGATATTTGTTGAAAAGTGGGTTCACAATTATATCTATACAGTAGTTCGCGACATATTATTTTCCTCCTTTGCAACTAAGTTTCATTAATGGTTATCACGATTGACTGAATTCAATAGTTGCACGAAGGACAACATAATCACTCAGTGGACTCCTGAATTAATACATCAATTAGAAAAGAAAAGCAATAAGATCACTTGTGTGATAGATCATTGGATCGATCATGTTTTCGGAGGATTTGTGACTAAATTTTCCATTGATCAGTTTGTGTCATAGTCTAAAGCATAAAGGAGATTTTTCAAGGGTGCTAGAGGTAAGTTCTTGAGCTCGTTGAAGTTATTACTGAAGATGCTATTATGTAAACATGGCTCTCTATGCGAACATACTGTGTGAATGTTCCAAATATGCTTGACTACGCGCAGTGGAATAATTTATCGCGCAGACCTGGAAGAAGGGTTTGTTTACAGTCCTCTAAAGGGTAGATCTGATAATGAGGACAAGCCAGAAAATAATAGCTCTAGTGAATATGCGCACTCTGAAGAAGAGGAAGTCTCCTGAGACGAAGTTTCACCAGGATCAGGGAGCCTTGACCATCATTCAGTTCCCATCCACTCCACTTCCACACTCATCTCACAAGTCATCCATTCCACCTCCACCTCCACCTCCCCTAGGCGCAAATATGGTCATGTCTATGAAGCTACCTACTTTCACAGGCATTGGAAATGAAGATACTGAGCAATTTTGGTTTGTGAATGATGTTTTATGGAGAGTATATCAGGTTAATAACGATGATGTTAATAAAGTGCAGTTAGCCAATGCTTTCCAAGATCGCATTTTGGACTGGTATATTAGATATGTACAAGAAAACCTTAATGCCACTCTGGATGAATTGAAAGATGCCATAAAATAACAATTCAAAAAGCCGAAGTCATGTGCGCAGTGTGTTACATAATTTAAATAGATTCAGTAGGAGATAAATGAATCAGTGCAAGAGGCAGATCAGAGACTGAAGCGCACTATCAAAGATGGTGTATTCACTATCGATGATACCCAACACAAGGAGTGGTTTAATTCTATGCTACTCCCACATCTGCGCCAACCATTGGGTCAACAAAATATTTCCATGCAGACTGAGGCTGTGGATATTGCGATGAAATTAGAAGCTATGACAACACCTTTTGTGCTTGGAGCTCAGCAGATTCAGAGTTAGTTAGAAGCAATGCATTTGGAGATTTAGAATCTGCACAGAGATAAGGGCAAGGAGGTGTGCGCAAAAGTCTGGTGCATATGATGTAAAGCTATTGGGAATCATAAATATCAATGTCATGTCTTTAATGATTATCTAAACAATGGAGGACCAAGCCCACTAAAGAGCACGAAAAGGTCAGGCAAGATACCTCTAGAATGGTGTGCGATCTATCATGTTACAGTCTGCATGCAATATATTTATGTCCAGGGGTCGGAAAATATATGCCTGAGCTAAAGTAGTTGTTTTGTAGATTATGTTAGTCATTGGGACATGATGAAAAACACTGTCGAACTTTTGACATGATGTTGGACAAAGCTAAAATATTCGTCTGAGAGTGGGGGATTTCAGAACAGGGGAAGAGGAAGAGGATGCAGATCAGCTGGTCGAGGAAGGGGGCAGGTCATTTTCTATAACTACGGAGATGTTGGTCACTATGTGCGTGACTTTCCAAATCCAACATGACAATAATGAATGTATTGTTGATAGTTTGACCATGTAATAGAAGATTGTCTTGTTTTATTTGCTAAGATGTAGGAAAAAATACGCAAACTCCGATGTTGAATCTTCATATGGTTCGAGCAGAAACCCGTGAGGAATATTGTAGCGTGAATGTGGTCACTAGGAGCTTTGCAACCACTAATGAGGATAAGGGAGAAAATCTGGATACTGACCTTTGGATTCATAAGGCACCTAAGAACAAGGATGGATTTGATTTACAACATGCGAAGGAGACTTTTGTTGAAGCGTGAAAGGGCTTTGCAGAAGGAAGTGCATCAACATTAGGTAAATCCATGGAGGTAGGAGTAGATGATGAAATCAAGCCATTTTTACAAGCTTGCATTAAGTTACTTCTGAACAAAAAAGTGGTGGAGAACCTTCAAGAATTGATAGATAACTGCACAGAAAAGGAACAACCTCTGATAGAACATAAATATGTCAAAAAAATCTATAAGAATAAGAAAATAACGGGGCGAGAGATGCGTATGACCGCTCAGACAGGTGCTTATGAGATGGATCAGGTTATTCTAGATCTGGGGTCTAATGCAAATGTCTTACCTAAGCAAACTTGGCAGTGCATGGGAGAACCCAAGATGGAGTGGTATACCATTCAACTGTGCATGGAAAATTAATATACAATCATTCCATTAGGAAGGCTATCGCAAGTCATAGTTAGTATTGAAGGTGTTAAGGTACTTGCAGATTTCAAAGTTATACAAATTGTGGATGATATTTATCCTTATCCTACGTTGTTAGGATTGGATTGGGCTATTGATATGGAGGGTATCATAAAACTGAAGAGAATAAGGATGGAGTTTGAAAACAATGGAACCAGAGTCATAATTCCCCTAGATCCTATAGAAGGAGAAAGATACACAGATTTTACACACGTTGATGATGATATTGACCATATATATAAGCTGAATTTGCATGACGAAGATTGGATCAACCCAATGGCTGATGGAAGGCTTAATTTTGAAAAGGACAGCTCTTGCTTCTCATATTCTGATGAAGAATTAGAGAACTGGTAGAACCGATTACATGAAGTATCTGCCTTGCGTTGAAATCAAGTGACTATATCTCTTCGGTGCATAACATCAGAGGTACTTGAATTAACTCATTATGATGGTTTAAATGATGTAAATATGTTTTTAGGAGAACTTGAAATAACTATCCCTGAAGGACAAAGATTCCATGCCTTGGATCTCGGACTATGCGCTACTCCAGCACGATGGTGGGAGACTCATAAAGAAAACATGGGAAGTTGGGATGAATGTGCGCGAATGATGAGATTACGCTTTCAATGTCCAACTATCAGATTGGAAGAAGTCTATTTTGGAAAGGATGATTCGCACAAACATTTGGCTAAATGGAGTGAGGTATAGGGCATAGAATCGAGACCTGAATGGGTCCACATGTTAATTCATACATTGGGGAAGGTACCTGCTGATTGGTATCTGGAGATAGAGTTGCGCCAAGGTACTAGTGAATGTTCTACGTTGATGGAGAGTTTCATTCTAGCCTTCAACTTTGAGAGTGGGTTTGTTAAGATTGGTAAAGCATTGCATGATATTCAAGAAGTTATCTTTGACACAACAAATCCAACAGTAGAGCGCGCTTCGCCAGCTTGGGATGCACAAATGAAAGATATTGTTAATTTTAGAAATATGATGGTTGAAGAAAATGAAAAGGATCCAAGGAATGTCATAATTCCAGAATCTAAGGGACAATGCACAGTTTCTAGGCCCTTAATCACTTCACTAGATGTCACGAAACGCTTAAATATTCAGAAAGTGAATATTGGATTTGAAGAGAAACTGAAGTTGGAAAATATTTGAGATTATTGGGATGATGACACAGTAGGAAAGGTTGTTGAGCTGTTGATAGTGTATCAAGAATTATTCCCTATGAAGTTCTCAGAGTTGAAAGGAATAATTGGAGAGCTTGGAGTCATGAAGATCACTTTGAAACTTGATGTGCACCTAGTGAAGCAATGCCCATATAGATTGAATCCAAAATATAAGCCAAAGGTGAAGGAAGAGTTGGATAAAATGGTTGCTACAGGCATCACAGAACAAGTGGAAGAGTTTGACTGGGTGAGTTCAATGGTAGTGCAAGATAAGAAGAAAAAAGGAGAAATCAGGATTTGTGTAGACCTGCGCATGTTGAATGAAGCTTGTGTACATGATCCATTCCCAACTCCATTCTCTGATTAGATGCTGGACAACATCGGAGGACAAGAATTTTATTCATTCACAGATGGTTTCTCAGGGTATCATCAGATCAGGATTGCTCCAGAGGATCACAATAAGAGTACCTTTACAACAGAATGGGGATCTTTCCAGTATACAACATGCCCTTTGGCTTGAAGAATGAACCTGCCATCTTCTCGCATGTAGTAGTAGCTGTATTCAAGGAGTAGATCCATAAGTTCCTACAAGTATACTTTGATGATTGGACTATTTTTGGGCTATTGAAAATGCATGTCTCAAATTTGCGCTTAATGCTAGATACTTGTAGAAAGTATCAAATCTCACTAAAAATGAATATGTATATTCTGTGTGCCATTTAGGATATTACTTGGTCACATTGTTGTCAGCAAGGGTTGATGGTAGATCTCGCCAATAACAGTGATTGTTAATTTGGAGGTACCTGCGAATGTCAGACAATTGCGCTCAATATTGGGGCACACTGGCTATTATTGAAAGTTCATTCAGGGTTATGCCTTGATAACTGTAGCCATGGAGAAATTGCTCAAGAAGGATGCAAAATTCTGCTGGGATGAGGAATTTCAGAAGATTTTGAATAGTTGAAGGAAAATATGGTCACGATGCCCATTCTAATATTTCCAAATTGTTAAAAGGTATTTCATGTGCATGTTGATGCCTCCTATATTGCGCTCGAATATATTTTAGCATAGTGAAGAGATGGAGAGATTGATAATCCTATTTCCTATGCCAATCGAAAGCTCCCAAGTGCACAATGGAATTATTCAACCACATAAAGAGAAGGATTAGCGATGGTTAATGCATTGTAGAAATTACGCCGCTACCTATTAGGAGGACATTTCAAGATGTTTACTGATCACTCTTATTTAAAGTACCTTGTCAATAAGCCTATGTTGGGGGTGAAGATCTACAGGTGGTTGTTACTATTCTAGGAGTATGAATTTGAGATAATTGTGAAACCAGGAAGGTTGAATACTAGGCCAGACCATTTATTGCGCCTTGAGACTAGTGAAGAACATACTAGCTTGGAGGAAGGATTACCAGATGCACAGTTGTTTGCAATCAAGATAGTTGACGGCCATTTTCCTGATATTATTCAGTTCTTAACTACTGGACGAGTGCCTAAGGAATATACAGTACAAAATAAGAAATATCTTGTGGCACACACAACAGACTTCACTATTATTGCTGGACAGTTGTACAAAAAGGGTGTAGACAAAATCTTGCGAAGATATGTTTTGGAGTATGAAAGGCATAACATCTTAGATGTAGCTCATGGAGGGGTTGCCGACAGTCATTATGCAGGGAAGGAAACCATGCAAAATATTTTGTGAGCTGGGTTATGGTGTCCCACATTGCACAATGATGACTATGCACATTGTCGCGCATCCGATGTATCCCAGAGGACAAAAAATCCATTACGCAAAGATGATATGCCCATGCATCCACAAGTGGCACTGCAAGAATTTGAGAAATGGGCCATAGACTTTGTAGGAACTATTAACCCTCCAGGAAATAAGAGTGGTGTGCATTACATAATCACTGCGACTGATTATGTAACCAGATGGGCTTAAGATAAGCCAGTAAGGAATTGTACTGCGGATACAACTGCACACTTCATCTTTGATAATATTGTGACCCGCTTTTGATGCCCTAAGATTCTAATAAGTGATCGAGGCACACACTTTGTGAATGAAACCATTGAAGCATTGATAGACGACTTTTAGATTCATCATCAGAAGAGAACTCCATATCACCCATAGGCAAATGGTGCAGTGGAAGCTTTCAACAATATATTGGAGATTGCACTTAAAAATATTTTCAATGCTAATCAGAATGATTGGGATGAGCGCATACCCATAGTTCACTGGGCATATAGAACCATATGTAAAAATTTGACTAGAAGGACACCATTCTTGATGGTGTATGGGCAAGAAGCCATGTTTCTGATGGAGTACATTGTTCCCATTATGAGCATCGCAACATTCACAAATATGGTAGAAGCAGATATTATGGAGGAATGGTTGTCGCAGTTGGTCACACTTGAAGAAGATCGCTTTATCACAAATTTCCATCATCAATTTCAATAGGCACGTGAATAGGCATGACGTGATAGGCACATCAAAAAAAAGGTATTTAAGGAATATGATTTGGTCTTGTTGTATGACAGCAAGTTTGCGCGTCACCCAGGGAAGTTCAAGATGCATTGTCTAGGGCCATATATTGTTAAGGAGATCACTGATGGAGGTGCAGTGCACTTGACCACGTTGAGTGGAGAATATCTTCCCAGGTATGTCAATGGAAGCTGATTGAATCCATATAGGGATGACCCTCTCCCTGCGTGCACCAAATAACTATAAGGATGAAGTATTGGATCTTCACAAAAGGGATGGTGGATGTGAAGACAGGTGCAACGTGCATGCCGTAGCTGTTCGAGGAGGTTGATTGGGTCGTAGAGGTGCCAAAACATAGCTGTTGGAACAGTAAATCTAGAAAATATAGTTTTATTACCATTTAAGGGAGCGTCTAGGTTGCATTCAATGTGGGAATTTTACCATATTTGTAACTGTTTTTTCATTTATGGAGACACATTAATGCATAAGGGATCATTGAAGACACGTAAAAACTATAAATATGACCTAAGGGGTCGCATTAGTTCCCTTTGATTTCTGTGTGTATTTTGTACCTTGAGCTCTCTAATTATTGCAAGCTACTCATTTTCCATGTTTGTTCTAGAACTGAGATTTGAGGAGGAGTTGCATCGTAGGGGTCTCAGGTACGTTATCCCTCCTAGCATGACAACTACGCACCCTGAAGAAGATCCCGCTGCGCTGGTCGCCGAGACTCCTACACCTGCCAAAACCAAGAAGAGTCAGACATCAGGCACCTGTAAATCCCATATAGATAAGACTCTAAAGTCGCACTCCAATACAATTGAGCACCAGAAGAGACCCATGGCAGAGCTTCCCGAGACCATCATGGAGGAAGAGGATGTGGTCAAAGTGGCCCCATTCTCGCTGTTTTCAACCTATGTCGCGCTGCGCAAGGCATTAGTCAAGGTCCTGAAGGATGTTGAAAAAGTGTGGTCTTATATTAACATGCCTTTAATACCAGAGAATTCCCCACTTGAAGGCGATATGTTAGATAAAGTATCGTAGCAGAAGATGGAGGATTGAGACCTCACTGATGCTAAGAAATTTCTAGAGCTAGAACCTGAGCGATACCTATACCACGTACATTATTGTTGCACATTGGGTTCAACGCTCCGCGTATGTTTCGTGACATGGAATAACCGCCTCTCATGGATCATAAATCTAGTGATTGTAGCAGAGACTAAAGCCTGCTAGTTTTGGTCTAACAGCAATCGTGATTCCAACAACTGGAATCAGAGCGACAAGTCTCGAGTTCGAAACTCACCTGACTCGTGTTGGGGGGGAGATTGTTGGACATTGGGTTCAACGCTCCACATGTGTTTCGCGACATGGAATAACCACCTCTCATGGACCCCAACTCTAGCGATTCTAGCAGAGAATAAAGCCTATAAGTTTTGGTCTAATGGCAATCATGATTCCAACACTTATGAGGTGGGACTCGTGCACATGGAGGCAAAGCGATGGGTGTTGGGCCTGCACGAGGCAAGGCTTTTGAATTTATTGTAGGTCCCACATTTCGGGTGCAACCCAATAAATGATATATGTGTATGATAATTTCTCATGCTAGTGCATGATGACGCTTTATGGCTAGGATAACGCATACCCATTAATGTCGCATTGATCCATCAGATCACTGACTTGCTTGATCAAGGCACGGATCCCATGGTTGATTTCAGAGGGAAGGAATAGGAAAAGAAGGTGGAAAATAAAATCAAGGTGACTGACCAGGTGTCGCACCACTATAGAGGATTCATAGTCAATGAAATCAACGTCCCATCCATCCAATTTGGGACGCTCATTCTTGGCCTACAAGATGATGTGGAAGTGTGGGCCTAAGGAATTCCATGCACAAGTAATTGGACTTGCAGGATAGTGTGAGAAGGGAGTCGCCTATAAATCGGTGTAGTATTTGTGCAAGGAATTTTTGGAGAACATGTGTGAGGCGCAAGAGGAGGGAAAGCACTTCTATTATGCTTTGATCATGCAGTTGATAACCCTCATTAGCTGGAAGAACCTAGAGGAAATGTAGTTTCCTGACATAGAGCGGCAGATGTGTGAAGTCGCGTAGTACGCCACATTGTGGAGTTCCTCTTTCCTCACGTGCATCATGGAAAAAAAAATATTTTGGGTCTTGTTTGATGCCTCAATATTTTAGGCGATTCAATCCAGACCGCGGTTGTCTCCAAATTTGAATGAGTAGTACAAGTTGATTGCGTATTTTAAATCCACATTCCACAACATTCACATCCACATGAAGGGCGCAATTCAAGGAATTTGGTACGAATTTCTGTACATCATCACCGAGGACGATTTTTTGTGCGTCACTGTAGAGTGGCCACCAGCTTGGTTGGAGTTGCACACCACGGAAGGTGCATATACCTCTTTCGGAAGATGCTCACCAAGCCTCACAAGGGTACATAACCTACTGAGAAGACCATTGGAGCAGAACCCACGCCGACTACAATCAGCGAAACAATTGACCTAGAGACAGAAATTGCACCTAAGAAGAATGGTATTGGGCCTAAGGAGATAGAGGAGTAAGTGGAAGTCTAGCCTTCCATGGGAAAAAAGCACGGTTCTCAAACTGCAGAAGGATCAAGGAAGAAACACAAAGGTTACCAATGCACTGGAGAAGAAGAAATGACACTGACCGAGGATGATTTCAACGAGATATCCGACACGGTCATGAAAAAAATTGAGGATATGTGGACGGACCTAGAATTTTAGTACACGGTTGCGCTCGATGGGGTGTAGAGTGAAATCCAAGAGTTGAAATGTCAAGCGAGCCTGATGCAGGCGAGCGTAGCACAAGTGATCCAGTTACAAGCGAGTGTGTCTGCTGCTAGCGCACAACCCATAAAAATTGTTTTGCCTTGGTTAGGAGAGGCCCACTTGGTTCTAATTCCTGAACAAGCCATTCGAGTTGAATCTCAGCTGCTGCATGCACAACTCAAAGCCTACCAGGAAATAAATGTTGATTTGACTGTGTTGCCTGTAGGAAAACTACATATGGTCCACAACATGATCATGGATGAGCTACAGTTTCGAGAATCTCACGCATACCATGACATCATTGAATCACGTTAGCATGTAGTAGACCTGTAGCGGAAGAAATAGAGCGCCGTAGAAGCATGTCAAGTAGTCGAGGCTCAGCGTGCTGCACTCGAAGAAAATATCAACCAAGCCTGTAGTGATGTGCTAGCGGTCCCCACCACATCCACCCCAATAGATAAATTAAAAGGGTTGGCCACTGCACTAAAAGCCTCACATGCAGAGGTTCAAACTGTCTTGGTGGAATTCAAACACCAGATCACCGATATTTAGTGGAATTTGCAGCCATAAACCCCACCAAAAGTTAGAGCTCAGAGGGCTGCAGAGGTCAAGCAGGTTACAGATGTCATATCTCTAGTAGTTACATAGTGTGGTTAGTTATTAGACGAGGCGATGGTTGTCTTGAATTTAGTTCAGAATGACCCAATGGTCTAGCAGCTGCACAATGAGTTGCGCATCAAGGAGAAACAATTTTTTGATATTAGGATGGCAGCACCCACCCTTGTGATTGCACAATATCTCACTTGCCTACATGAGGTCCATGTAATACAAATAGAAATCGAGGACCTGCATCAAAGAGAACAATTTCTTGAAGCAAGGATGGAGTCGTGGGTTGAGGGGGCTCTACAACTATCACAAACATTGGATGGTGTGTTGAAGACACTTCAACAAAGTCAGAAAAGTATTGAACTTGCTACTAAAGGGCCAACTACAAAAAAATTGGTAATTGGAGCACAAGGAGCCTCTGTGCAGAGTCTCGAGGTGTTTTTGCCACTAAAAACGTCTGTTGCTACGCGCCAAGAAAATATGAAGGAGTCAACCCCATAGTGACTCCGGACGAGTCATAGGTTTGTGTTAGAGGCCTGTTGGAGCGAGGTCCCCTGGGGTGAATTTTAAGTAAATTTTTTTTATGTAATTTGGATATGCTTGCTACGTGGAAAGGTAAAGGGTCTTTGGGGAAATTCAAAGTCCCTCCTTTATGTTAATGGGTGGTAAGGGTAAACTGTGGGCCTCAAACCATGGTTTGAGATCATAGTATATGCGCACTGGATGAATATTAATATAGATAGATCGAGTCTAGTAAATAATCATGATGTTTTGGATCTAAGTAAGTGTTTATGATTCTGTGATACATTTTTTAAAATCTTGGTTGGGTATAAAGGCTCCTGTTGGCTGTGTGCAAGGAGACGTAGTCATGGCTATGTGCAGACTCCACTAGTTGTGTGTGCGGAAGGGTAATTGTAAGGGGAAAGTCTCACTGTACTCATCTGTTTTGAATCTAATAAAAATATTGTTTTTGGAAAAGCAAATGTGTTATGTGTCAGATATCTATGTACTGTTATTTCTTTGAGATCGCTTTACTTCTATTATGATTGATTATATCTACACGAGTAAATCTGTCCCTTATGCATGAATATCTGTTGATGGTTACGTACATGAATAGATCTGCTTAAGTTATTTCACATTGCGAAGATCTGATTATGTATTATATATCTGTGACAAATTTGATCTGCGATCCATCTATTATATGCATTATCTTTATTTGCGACAAGATGACTTGATAAGTATTCATCTATATTTGCACGCAACAGTTTCCAATCTACAATAAGTTCTGTTATAAACCTGTTTAGGGCCACCACATTAATTTCTTCCTCAAGGTGCGGAAACATAGTTCCAGCAGCCCCTCATACTGCTTCATGTGAGACTTTGATCTACGCTAGTAGGTCATTGCTGAAAGGGCCATTAGTTGGAGGGTTTTTTGGTTGCACGATAAACTCTGAACCTGGGTCAAGACCCCTCAAGCCAACATAGCTTCTCATCACCTATTAGAATTAAATCATCGAAATATAATACTAGAATCAATAATTTACCTTCAACCACAATATTGTAAAGGTTTCCATCTGCTTCACTTTTGGTGAAGCCCAACCCGGTGAAATAGTTGTTGATCCTGGTGTACCAAGCACATGGTGCTTGTTTAAATTAATAAAATTCTCACTTGAGTTTACACACATGCGACCTTCTATCGAAGGTCTCAAATAATTCATGTTTCTCTATGTACACCTCTTCCTCAATCACTCTCTCGAGGAAAGTTGTCTTCACATCCATCTGAACTGAAAGTGATAATATAGATCTAATTGAAGAGTACCTTACTACTGGATAAAAGGTCTCACTGTAATAAATTTCCTCCACATGAGAGAACCCCTTGGTCACAAATATGGCTTTGTGTTTCTCGATAATCCCATATGTTGCTTGCTTCCACCTTATAGATCCACCTAGATCCTACAACTAACTTGTCCTCTAGCCTTGGGACCACTTCCCATGCATTTTTACTGATAATGGAATCATATTCCTCTACCATGGCATCAAACCATACTGGTTAATGCAATGCTTCTTTGAATGAGGATGGCTCAGTATCTACACGCTTACTCATAAGAGCCATGTAGCCGATGTATCGATCTGGTGACCTCCTCTTCCTTCATTGTGATGTGGGTGCTCCCACATTCTCTCTAGCATCATGCATCAATATTTCAGCCTCTCTAGTATGCTTCCTTCGATCTTTAGATGTTCTACCTTATCTATTATTTCACTAAGTTAGATTACAAACGTTCCCACTCTGGTATCTTCTCCCTCCCACTTACCAAATCCCGATAGTTATTCTAGCTCTTGGGAAGGCCTAGAAGTGCTAGTCTGACGAAATAATCTTCAGAAACTATTACACCAACACTCCCAATCTCATCCTGACATTGGGCGAACCTGGTCAAGTACTTTGGTATTGTGTTGCCATTATCCATCTTGATCTTGCGAAGCTTTTCCTTCAGTTCCAACTTCTTATGGTCACTATTGTTCTAAATTTTTTTTGTCAAGGCCTTCCACATTGCATATGAAGTTTCCTTCTCAAGGAAGTTCGAGACAATATGATATCGAACTCCTTCCAATAAGATCCTTCTCTCCTTTTGCACACATTTCTTCGAGTCCGCTAAATCTTGAGCATCGATTGCTGGAGGCTTAGTAATATCATTGTCTATGGATTCCTCTAGCTCATTATCTTCCAACACTTCCTCCATCCTGTCCTTCCAAGCTATGTAATTTGAGCCACCCTCAAGGGCATACTCAAGTCTCAATCCATAGAACAAAATATTGTTGACCCTGAAGAATGATACAACAAATTCGATTCACCTGCAAAGACAAAATCTTATTCTTCTATTCTTTAGTGATTTAAGCTCCGATGCCATGTATAAACTCCTTGTAGATTCAAACTTCTAATTGTAATTTTCTAAAATAATAGACTTGAATCTACTCTACTAGTTTCGGAAACCAATTTAAATGATCGCGAAATCACGAAGCATACAAGAGAAAAAATTCAATCAACACATTACATAATGATTTCTTGGGGAAAGCCACAACTAAAAACCTTGCTATTTGTATATTGCATTAGTCATAAAATATGATAATATTACAATTCTTTTCTCATGCCTAAGTAATCTTTGCACTATCTCTATCTGTCTCACTGCTTCCTAGACAAGTCTTGGCCTATACTTAACCAAATTTTGGCTTTCCAAAGTCCCTATTTCCTTGCATTGTTCCCTTGGGAATTATCCCCCTATTAATTAGGTAAATACCCATCCAATACTACGCAATCCATCATAGGACTTCCTCTGACTGCATGCACCACCTGTACAATTTGGATGATTGTACCTCTGACTGCATGTACCACCTGTACAATTTGGATGATTATATAACTGAAAGTACACTGCCCTTGAACTCCAATCTCAACTAGTCAACTCTTAGTTCACACATGAATGAGTTATTTATGGATGATTTATCAGTTATCTGGTTGATCACTAAGTGTGGTTCAAGACACTTTGATCTTCCACTAGTTCCTCCAACAGTTGGAACTAGTTAAATTGACTTTAACTCAGATAAACTGAATTAATTAATTACAACTCAAATAAACTCAATCAGGGCTCCTAAAAAGTAGGAACCACTCTAAATGACTCAATTTAAACCCTCAACTGAAATTAACTAAATAAACTGAGTCAAACTATCTTAGTTAACTTGTACAAGTTGTCGTGAGAAGTGGAATTACAATTTTCTTCTAATTTAATTCAAGGGAAAATTAAATTAGAATCTTTCTTGGTTACATTTTCAACAAAAATGCGAAGAGAATGCATTACTAAAGTGCCTTGTGTATGCTCTCATTATAAAGACTCAAATGATTAAGTGATTCCATTTTCATTATATAGTGAAGTTATCGAATTTTCATCATGAAGAGAAAAAATTCCACATAACATTGAATGATTTAATGTTGTGTATATACCATATTACTAATGAATATGGTCATAAATTCTTCATGATTCCTCAACTAGTGAGGAACCTCATGAATTTGGTGAGAATTTTGTAGTATCAATGCTTAAAATATAGATGCAATTCTTTTGAATTCATCAAAGGCTTCAGATTCTTCTTAGACCATCCTAAACCTGTCTCAAATCTGGATCTACAAAGCGCCGAGAGGGATAAAATCCTGATTCACTCTAAAAGATGTTTGAACCTCAAGATATTTGATCCTCCTTGGTGCTTGGTCGATTCAAATTCAATATGGAGCTAGGTTGCTTTAATTAATTAGAAATATAATTATAATTATTAATTTTATTTATTAATTTTTATTTTTATTTTCATTTTTATGTAATTTTACCGAGTCAATTTTTTTTAATTAATAATTAGATTTATTATTTTTATTTTTATTTTATTTTACTTTATTTTTATGTAATTTGACTGAGTAAAAATGTTTACATAACATAACAGGGAAAAACATGACAACATCTCTTCCATATCGGGCTAGAGAGCACTTCTCAGCACAATTACTAAGAAATTTCTAATGGTATTAGCAGAAATTACATATAACCTTTAATGTTGCAATGAATTCATTTTTTTTAGTGTTGCTTGTTTGAAAAAATTAGTGGCACATTATTTATTGCAATCATTGGTGTTACAACATGAAGCCTCCAACAATTTTTGTGCCTATTGTTGTTAAAGAATATGTAGAGAAGTTATTTATTATAGTTCACAGTGTGGTGGAACCCTCTAAAATAAAACATAATCCAATTTACTTGAACATGGGAGAGAACTATGAAGTAAGGAAGGACTTGGTAATCATACTATCTAATGATTAGCACAGAATACCAAAGAATGTAGATGCACTCAAAGAAAATATTCTTAACATGGAGAGAAACTATTTCATTGGGGCTTCTATAGAGAATGTTTATAAAAACTACTTTTACTTGATCTAACCAAAGAGAGGATAAAAAATGTTGTCTTAAATATTTTAATATAGGTAGACCCTGGGTTCAGCAACAGGGTGCTAAAAAATGATTTTGCCATAGTCTAGCAATTTTTGGCATTTTCACCTCTCTTGATAAGAAAGAGAGACGTCTCACCCAAGGCATGTTGAGACTTCACAAAAAATAAAGGGATCACAGAATGATATCAATGAATGGTTCAACAAATAATCCATCCATTACATACATACATCATATAATTTATCGCAATTTCATATTTAATGTAATCATAAATAAAATAGGAAAAAAAAATAGCAGGAGATAACAGAAAGCATTCTGAGTTATAATATCTAAAAAAATTAAGATGCCACGCAATCCATCAGTATTTGAACACAAAAATTTTCTCACAACACCTATTTCATTAGCAATCAGACCAGATCATTAAATTATAAAAGGCTCTTCATTAGATGTGAGATCTTGGACTACTATTGGATCATAATACAAAATAGACTTTGGAGATAGATCGTAAACATTTAGAATTTTTTCAATTATTACACCAAACAAATTTCAACATATGCTCTGAATATCTCTCTTTCTGTCATATTTTCTTGAGCTTCTTATAGATTTCCTTTCCTTGATCATTCTCGCTTGATTTGGTCCATTTTGATAGATTCTAGTTGTTTTGGTCATTATCACCTTTGATTCATTCAAATTCCAATGCACTTATCCTTCTTTTATGGCCTTTGCAAATTCCAATGTAATTGATTTTTATTTTCACTTACCGTTTATTTCAATCATTCTCGTTTCTTGGTTATTTCAACCATTCACTTCCCATTTTTGGAAATATCTTGCGCAACCATTTTCTAACCAAAAATTTGATAAATTTTTTCCAAATTTGCTATCAAAAAATGAAGGACCCAAGAGGTCCCAACCACGGTTTATTGACTTTTCCTCGAGTCAATCTTCCACTGGCACTTCTGCTTCTACTTGTTGTTGCAACATTTCTTCTTATGCCTCCCCTTCTTGTGTTTTCAATTGTGTTATTGGCTCACATCCAAATGAAGGACCCAACTAAAGCATTTGTTGTATAACATCAGTTTTAAAAGCAAAGTAACCATCCATAGAAAACTTCCAAGAATCCATAAGAATGCCAACTTGATCAATAAATTGAGTAGTTTTTTCAACAATATGGTGTTCCAGTTGGGAAATCATCACGAATTTCCATTGAAATTGGCTTCAAAGTTGAGTTGACACAATTTCATAAAATGTTTTTGGGAAGGAAATCGAAGGTCATGTAACCCAACTTGAGTTATGTGTAAATATTCTTCCAACTGATGGATTTATTTCTCTAATGCATCAATGCGAGCGAAGAATTCCCGCTACTAAATAAGGTCATTAATAACCAATACTTGTTTGAATAACTTATTTGTTTGTTGACATAACTCATAAAGTATAATTCTTCTTCGTAAGAAAACAATTCCAATCTTGAGCTTTCAAGAAGATCTATTGTGCATCATCAAGTAGTTGGCGAAAGGAGTCCCTAAGGGAAGAACCATAAGCCAAATTCTACTCAATATCAACATTATATTGATTCAGGGGATCTAGGAGTTCTTTTTGAACAGTTTCAGTAGCATGATGCAATTCTCAATTAGAAGTATTGAGCTTTGTGCATGCAACCACAATATGGTCACAAAATTCAGACAGAGGACACATAAGGAAATATGCAGGAACATCTGGGACACATTGGGCCACATTATTTGTAACTTAGTATTTATTTCTCCAACCTATCTCTCCAAATGTTCTTTTTCATTGTGAAAATTATCTCATTCTACTATGAGAGCAAGAAGTTGTTGTTGTTGTTCATATTCAAAAGCTAAAGAATTACGATGATTCTTCACATGGTGAGAAATGACTTGAATAAAATTAAGAAACTAGGAAGAGGACCAATTTTGAAGATTATTAGAAGACATTTTATTAGGAAAAGGAAACCAAGCCTATAAATATTGACAATTGAATACAAACTTCTTAGAGTGAGCATGCAGTGAAGTCTCTTTTTTTGTGGCTTTGTTCTTTATAAAATTGGGCATGAATCTGGTTAACAGTTTGCAAGGGTAATAAAGGAAAAATATCAAGATTTTGTGCAATAAGGCATAAAGCTTCATGAAAATGGTCAGTGTTTTGGCTAAGCTACATAGTTTGGGCTGCTAAGAGTTCTTGACTAGATGTCAGAGGCAATTCATTGGGTTTAGTAATAGAGGCAGTAGTAACAAGAATGGTATGCACATCGTACACTTCAAGGATTTTCTCTCTAAAATTCTGAAGAGATGAATTGACTTCCATTTCAACCTCATCAGTAATAGGGTTTCCTACATGATGGATTTCAAAAATAGTGGAAGAGGGGCATGTTGTATGTGGCGATTAATCATGGGGAATGGGGAGAATTGGTTTCCGAAGAAAAATGAGGCTCTTCAACCTTTTGAGCTTTGGCGACAAAGCCTCAAGGCTCTTCGTCTGCGAGGTCTGTTATCCACCATTTTTTTGGTGATATCCCTAGGAGGAAAAAATTCTCCAAGATGGTCATCAGTCAGTAGCTAACAGCTCCTTATAGCTGCCAACTAGCTCATTGTACCATTTCTCCACCACCTCCGCCATCCATGTGGTCCCTCACCCATCTATCATGATAATATGTTTGAAGGTGGGCCTCCCAAACCTAAAGGTATGCCTTTTAATTTGGTAATTGATTATTCTAGTTTACTTATCATGGAAAATTATGGGCATGGATTAATGTGGGGATTTAGAAAAAAGAGTGGGCTAGGTCTATGCTCTTGTCCCATAGACTTATTTTGGATGTTACCCTTGGATCCTAGTCCTATGGATCTCTTTTATTGGCCTTTAGGATTTAGGGGTGGTACTAGATGGGAAACCTTAATTTTGGTTGCTTGGTCCCGCTCCCTCATCCACATGTATCACTCCCCTTCCATTCATTACAACCCCATTCATCATTTTTCCCACTTGGGTCCACATTTCTCCACTGGGTCCCCACAGGGTTAGCCTCCCCTTCCCCTAGCCCACACCTTGGGTCGAGCCTGAAATGATGTCTAGGAGGTTGATGCAGCTGAAAATAAAATTAAAAAAATAATTTCAAACATTCAACAGGAAAATGTACCACAAAATTCAGAATATGGTCGGGACAAACACATTTAGCACGTGGGGAAAATCCAATGAATGAGCTCTACCCCAGTCCCATGGCCATCTCCCTGGTTCCTATATGCCCTAAATGAGCCTCCATTATCATTCAAGAACCCATAATTGTCCCAACCCATAGTGGGAAATGAACCACCCTACCTTAAAGGGGATATCCATTACTATACATTACAGATCATGCTGTTATCCTTTAAGCCCTGACCAGTTAATCAAAGTAAAATCATAAAAGGAAAAAGACATATGAAGAAGGGTGGAAAATGTTTCAATAAGGAATTACTGAGAGGGGGGTGAATCAGTAATTGTGTGATTACTTTTTATTTTATTTTTAATATATTCTTACTTATTCCCGCTAAAGTCTGTTACTTATGAGAGCATTCATTCATAAATAAAATGAGAAGTAAACATGAACACTAATATATTCAACAAATGTTCTCATGATCAAGACACACACATAAACACACACACACACACACATTGACATAGTTATTTTTCATGTAGAAAACCAAAGGGTAAAAACCACCAATTTGTTGTTGTTTAGATGTAAATTAAGCACCCACTTAGTTACATTAGTTTGTCTGTGAGAACCCACCAAATGGAGGCATCGACCCCCTTAGGATAGCAAGCACCAACTTTTCAAGAGGCATCAACCTCTTTGAATGAAGGCCACCAACGGTTGTTGCCACTGTTCTACTTTTCATACAATTTTCAAACTAAAAACAAAGGCATTTAAAAATAAGATAAATGCTATTTCGATGTGTCATAGAATTTCCTTCTTCTCTTGGTCCTCTACTGAATCACCGACTCCTCCATTCTTACACAACAACACCTCCTATACTCTACTCAACACAACATGTGTTCAACTCTTTGCTTTCTCACAACACATTCTTCGTTGCATATCATTCAACTCAGACCCTGTGTTATTTTTCCTAGCACAACCACTACCCTCTCCACACAACATATTCAACAATACTCCATTACTCTACCTTGCTCAAAGGCTTCTGATGGTTTTTATTCTATGCTGCATACTGCATAATGGTGTTTTTTCCAAAGGTACCCACACCAATCAAGTGTACCTATGTGTGACTTACCTTGCTGCCATTGCGTCTTCCCATTAAATTTTGTCATGGAATTAATCACAAGAATGGTCTTATGAAGTATTCACATACCCACTGTGTACACTTACATACTGATTTTTTAATTCGCGGTCTATCTAGACACTCTACCGTGACTTCCTATGCCTGTGTATTTCTTATCAGAGATGGACAGTATAAGAGAAAATGAAATTTTCTTCTCCCTTTTCTTTAATTCAACAAGACATGCATGGGACATGAATCCTGACTTATTTACCCCATAATTTATTTTTTGTGAGTCAGTGTATTTGGTACCTTGTTTTAGTGCTTCCTCCCAGCAAATACCAATTCCATGGTAATGCATTTAAACCCCATATGTTGACTTATTTCTCTTTCAATTCGTCGTACTATCTCATCGGAAGCTCACCATATCGGAACTCACACAAAAACAATGTTACAATATCCGACAAATCTGATGTGTATTTATCACTTTGAGCCTTTAGCTCTTAGTTTCTTTTTCTTCTCCACTTTTCGATTTCCAATATCATATCTGAGTCCCTTTCTATCGCAGTTTCATTTCCACTGGAGTTACGATATCTTCATGCTTCGATATCCCATCCTTTGATATGACGTCATGCCCACATCATTATTCCATGTGACGCCTCTTAGGTGATAACATGTGTCATCCATATTTTCCCCATTAGGCCTCCTGAATATGCCAGATCTAGCTCCCACGTGTCCACTACTCCTGCCACATCATGTTGACATCACTTGCAACTTCAGCTCTTTAATGACCAATATGCTGCTACCACGTGTCCTAATAGAGGAGAGAGAAGGGATCGTCACATTCCTTGGTTTTCATCAGAATTACTTTGTATTATTTCTTTTATGGAAATGTCGAAACTTCTACGGAGTTACGCTTTACTAGATCTATGTTATTCCAAGGTTCTCAAATGTGTTCTGAATGTCGATAAGTCGATACGTTGATGCCCTGATCTCTTGATATGTTGATGCTCTGATATTATGACATGCCAAGGCCCTTATTCTTCTTGCTCTCTGATATTATGATACACCTACCTCTGATTTTCCAATGCTTCCTACTCTCTGATGTTCTAATACACCGACCTCCGATGTTCCTGTTGGGGTTCCCATGTTTTGGAAGATTTGGCAATACCAAAAGATGAGACAACATCAAACCACTTTGGGGCCCTAGGATCTAGCCCTCCTGGACCCGGAGAGGGATCTCTCCAAAAAGAGCAAAGAATGATATGTCTTTGAAGCTCAAATGAGATATTAGGCTAGTTATGAAGCACGAGGGATTTTAAATGATTTGGTTGGTTGGTTGCTGGGTTGGTTAGGAGATCATAGGCTGAGAAAGTAATGGGAGAAAGGGAACATAGCAGTAGGATGCTTCAGCAAAGAGGATAGGCCTAGACAGTGCCATCCATTGGGCTATGGAGTCATGAAAGGAAATTACTTGCATCCACTAGCCAAGGCTTTCAAAGGGCAAGTCATCTACACTAAAGGATCTTTTAGGCAGATGGTGGAATGGAACATTAAGGAAAGAAAGTGGAAGAAGGAAAGACAACCAATTTTATGTCTATAGATCAGGTCAGAGGTCATTTAACTCCCGGACACCTTTGGACATACTCTAGAAGCGACTCTAAAGGACAAGGAGCTACTTATAGATCGGACAGGTGTTTAACCTAAGTCTGCTTGTAACTCCAAGGGAAAGCAGAGGTAAGTTTAACAGGAAGGGATCTTAGAAGTGGCCAGTCGCGCAAGGATCCTGAGTGGAGCCGAGGGACTAACACTCATGTTTCTGACATTCCAAGCAGCCATTAAGAACATCTAAGCCCGATTCAACCAATTCATACATCGGAAAGTATGCAATAACACTCCAGCTTCTAATGGTTAAGTCAATGATTGAAATCAATTCTCGGATAACACATTTACTTGAGAAAACATTGAGGCAGGAGAAGCGATGACATAGGGCTGCTAACAAAGGTGAATCCTACACCATTATTACAGTCTGACCCGGAAGAACAATGGAGAACCCCAGTAAATGATGCAATACATAATAAACGAATGGAAGAACATGCGATGGTAATAGACCAGGATCCTGTGAAATGTGCTTGGATTAATTGATGCAAAACCAGTCATGTACAATAAGCTCAATGGCTGTTGCAGTCCAGACTTCTCCTCCCAGCCTATTACACACAACTACTCTGCTACTCCCTCCCAAGACTGTTCTAACGGTCAGAATGAATCCCTCTAACAGCAAAAATGCCAACCAACTGAACAACAACACTAACCCAACCAACAACCGAACAACAACCTTTTCATTATGTTCTCGGGGATTTCTTATAGGAGAAGAGGGAAGCAATGAGGAGTAGAACATACAATAAATGAATCTCATTAAGACAGAGTGGCGGAGGTGTTCACGCCTCACTCGCTGTGCAGCTGCTGGCTTCGTGCGTGCTCGTAGTATAACAGTCTATATCAGGTAGATTGTTCTATGATGTTCTTTTAGAGTCTTTAAATTGTTTGAACTACCTTTCTGCCATCACTGGAGTGTGACATGGATGGAGAAAGCACATAAGAAAATCTCCATACTTCCATACTACTGTCCAGACAGTCTTAAAGAAGTTCTGTCAGTGCAATTAACTACTTCAAGGCTCGAGGAAGCATGGAGAAGACTGTTGGAAGGTGTACCTCTGGGGGAAACATCCTGCTGTTAGGTAGCGCAATTATGGCATTGCTGGCGCGCTCACTAGTCTTCAAACAGTGCCTTAATCCTTTGAATTCGGGATCAAATTGTTAATCTTCAATTACAGGCGTAAATCTTCTTCAAATCCCGTCTCTGCTGCTTCGCCGGCCGGCTGAAATGGCCTCTCTGTGCTAATCTGCACAGTGGAAAGAAACTGTAAAACCAGGCGGTGGTGGTGGAAAAATGCTTTCGGATGCTGGAGGAGAGGTGGCGGAGTAGCGGAGGAAACGGTGGAAACAATGAAAAAGGCGGAGGAGAGAATCATAGTGTAAAGGCCAAAGGTTAGACTCTTGGGAAAATAACAAAGAAAAAGGGCACAAAACAATGGAGCGGAGCATTGGATGTGGGACCCAGCGGAGGCGAAGGGCGATTAGATCTGAAACCGTCGGATCATTCGACCTAACGGACGGTCAGGATGAAAACGGGCGATCGCAATCGGAGGTCGGAGCGAGGAGCAATCGTAACGCACATCACAAATGTTCCGATTGTGATTGGGATCGGAGACGCGATTGAGCGATGACCGTCGATCTGGGGGAGGAATGAACGGCGGGGATGTAATCGGAGGGGCAGCATGATCGGGAGGATCGGGAGAGGACTTGCGATCGGGAGTTGCGATGACCGTCAGATTTGCGGGGAGAATGGACGGTCGGGATTGAATCGGAGCATCGCAATCGGAGACAGGGAGATGGGACTTGCGATTGCGATCGGAGGGGCGGGTGCGATTAATGTTGAGCCGTTGGATCGGCTGGGAGATGGACGGTTGCGATTAAATCGGGAGGTGACACGATTGGGGATCAGAAGGCAAGACTTGCGATTGCGATCGGGAGGGGGAATGCGATTGAGCACTGGCCGTCAGATCGCGGGAAGGATGAACGGTCGGGATGTAATCGGGGATCGCAATCGGAGGTCGGAGAGGAAGGCTTGCGATCAATCGCATCGCAATCACTTGCGATGGACCGATCGGAGGGTGCACACAACACATTGCGATTGCAATTGGGCGGGGGGTTGTGATTAGCGCCCAGTCGTTAGATCTGGAGATCAGATCAACGGTGCAGAACAGAGCGGATGACTTAACGCTGTAACCCAATCACATCGGGACTTTGGAGTTTACAAAGGAAACGCGCCCGCTGACAGCTCCGATTGCGATAAGCGCTTTGGACTTAAGCGCTTGGTCCTGGCGCCTGGGCACATGGGGAAGTGGTTCACGGGGCTAGCGGGAAAGGGGCTTAGACCTATAATAAGGTCGGGAAGTGGGTTTTTAGCCCATTTAAATGGAATTTAAAGGCCAAGGAGGGGAACGATAGAGGAGTAAGGGAGGATAATGGCCACCAAAGGGGTATGAGTAGAATTTAAAGAGGAACTTGGGGGGATTTGAGAGGTAAGAAGGAGAATAGAAGGGGAGAGAAAGGGGATAGAAAACAAAGGCTTTGGGGAATGAAAAAAGAGGGAAAAAGGGGGCCTTTGGGCATTTCTTCGTCAACAGAGAGAAACTATAATGAGTCGAAGTATCAAGATAAGACACATGGAGGCTTCAAGGAGACTGCGTTTTCAGAGGAAATGCATTCCTTGAAGGCTCAAAAATAATTTAGCCCCCTATTTGCTTGTCAAAAATTTCATAGGGGGGCTAACAGTGGCTCCACATGGGGATGGCTTCTTCTTGGAGGAGTCAAGAATTCAGAAAATGATCTCTTGGTGTAGGCCAGATTCCTGCTGCTTGAACCATCCCTTTCTTTCCTTGATCAGCAGCCACAATATGAAGACAACATATCAGCAGTAAAATTCTCCCACACAACTACCTACCCACACTATAGTTCTATCATTTTTCTTTTGGGTGCATTTGGACTTGCAGACCCTTTTACATCATTAATCTTTACAAACAGGAAAAATAAACCTATTCTACTTCTACCCTTATTACTCCATGAGACCAGATTAGACTGTTGGCCTCATATGTTTCTCTACCTACACTACTACCTGCTAGGATTAGATTGTCTAGCAAGTTTCTCCTCTACATTCTAAGATAGAAATTGAAAAACAGTCAAGCCAGGATTAGACTGTCTGACTTGCTGGACTTTCCAGAAAATAAAAGCAACTAACTACGTGCTCACAGGTTGAGCTTATTTCAGACTTCCTACTTACCCTACTCTAACTGGAAATCTCTGATACTTTAGGTGATACAATAATGCCAATGCAGCCAATCAAGCAGTAGTGAAAAAGGATATGAGCACTGGCTGCCTGTCAGAGATAACCACAGGGTGCTCTGCGTGTGGTTCTTCAAAACTGTGGTCACCATCAATAGTGACCTTTTCTGATGAATCTGGCCCATGCTAAGGGTTAATGCCAGAGCATTCGAGCAAATCAGGGCCTCCATGTATTCTGCCACAGGATCCACGAACAGATGATGTACATTTTCTTCTTTTAGGCCTCCCAAGCTTGGTAGGCTGTCTTTATCCTGGGCTGCTTCAATTATTGCATTTTCCACTGCGTCTTCAGAGTGACTCTTGGGAGTCGGATCGTCTTCTTCTTGCACATCAAACAACAGCGGAATTTCTTCTCTTTTAGGGGGAGGGAGACTTTCCAAGAAGGCCCTCAGGTCTCTGAACTCGTATGATATCTCTTGTGAGTTCAAAAATTCAATCTCAGCTTCATACCTTTCAACCACCAGCTCCAAGAAGATTTTCCTGAGCACGGGTCCATATTCTGAGCTGAGGAGAACAACCCCTGGAAGGTCCTCTACCCTCAATTTTTCCAAGTCACTAGAAATTGCATCACGACACCCTGCCACGAAAACTAGAAACATTTCTGCAAACTGTTCAGGGTCTTCCATTAGTGAAGTGACTTGGTCTTCGGCATGGATGATGTTGTACTGCGACATGGTCTCCCAGTGGAGTCACGTGAAACCAAGATAATCAGTGGCCTGCTGATCACCTATGGAGTCTTTTTATCATTCAGGAATTGTGGAGTTGCCAGGTGGATGATTTACAACTTACTGTCCACCACAGTGGTTTACCAAATCAAAGCTGACTGGTCTCGTCCCCAGCGGAGTCGCCATTATGTTGGGGTTCCCATGTTTTGGCAGATTTGGAAATACCAAAAGATGAGACAACATCAAACCACTTTGGGGCCCTAGGATCTAGCCCTCCTGGACCTGGAGAGGGATCTCTCCAAAAAGAGCAAAGAATGATATGTCTTTGAAGCTCAAATGAGATATTAGGCTAGTTATGAAGCACGAGGGATTTTAAATGATTTGGTTGGTTGGTTGCTGGGTTGGTTAGGAGATCACGGACTGGGAAAGCAATGGGAGGAAAGGAAACAAAGCAGCAGGAGGCTTCAGCAAAGAGGATAGGCCAAGACAGTGCCATCCATTGGGCTATGGAGTCATGAAAGGAAATTACTTGCATCTACTAGCCAAGGCTTTCAAAGGGCAAGTCATCTACACTAAAGGATCTTTTAGGCAGATGGTGGAATGGAACATTAAGGAGAGAAAGTGGAAGAAGGAAAGACAACCAACTTTCTGTCTATAGATCAGGTCAGAGGTCACTTAACTCCAGACCTGCTTGGACATACTCTAGGGTAGCTCTCAAAGGGACAAAGGGGCTACTTATAGATCGGACCAGAGGTCATTTAACTCCAGGTTTGCTTTAGCAACTCCAAGGGGAAAACAGAGGTAAGTTTAATAGAAGGGATCTTAGAGAGGCCAACTGGTCACGCAAGGATCCTAGTGGACAGGGCTAACACTCATCCCCAGTGTTCCCAAACCTTCCAGCTTAAACCCAGCAAGAACATCTAAGAACTGATTCAACCAATTCATACATCAGAGAGTAGGCAATAACATCCACTACACTGGTTAAATTGACTGAAATCAATTCTCAGATAACACATTTAGCAGAAAACATTGAAGGCAAGGAGAGCAGACAGCATAGGGCACCTAACAAGGGTGAATCCTACACCATTATTCTGATGCAAGCCCAGAAGAACAATGAAACAATGTGAAGATGCAATAAACGAAGTAAGAAGAACATCACCAATAGTAATAGACCAGGATCCTGTGAAATGTGCTTTGATTAATTGATGCAAAACCAGTCATGTACAATAAGCTCAATGGCTAATACAATCCAGACTTTCTCCTCCCAGCCTATTACATACAACTACTCTGCTGCTCCCTCCCACGACTGTTCTAACAGTCAAGAATGAATCTCTCTAACAACAAGACCCCAACAGCTGAACAACAACAACAACAACAACAAAAAAAACAACAACAACGACCTTTTCATTATGTTCTCGGGGATTTCTTATAGGAGAAGAGAAGCAATGAGGAGTAGAATACACAATAAATGAATCTCATTGAGACAGAGTGGTGGAGGTGTTCACGCCTCACTCTGTTTAATGGCAAACTGCAGCACCGTGCGTACTCATGGTATGGCCTGGGAGTCTCTGTCAGGCCGAATTTGGCCTCTGATGTTCTTTTAGAGTCCTTCTGGTGTTTGGAACTCTGCTCTACCATCCTGGAATTAATGACATGGATGGAAAACTGCAAGTCTCTCCATACTTCCATACTACTGTCCAGACAGTCTTAAAGAAGTTCTGTCAGTGCAATTAACTACTTCAAGGCTCGAGGAAGCATGGAGAAGACTGTTGGAAGGTGTACCTCTGGGGGAAACGTCCTTCTGTTAGGTAGCGCAATTATGGCATTGCTGGCGCGCTCACTAGTCTTCAAACAGCGCCTTAATCCTTTGAATTCGGGATCAAATTGTTAATCTTCAATTACAGGCGTAAATCTTCTTCAAATCCCGTCTCTGCTGCTTCGCCGGCCGGCTGAAATGGCCTCTCTGTGCTAATCCGCACAGTGGAAAGAAACTGTAAAACCAGGCGGTGGTGGTGGAAAAATGCTTTCGGAGGCTGGAGGAGAGGTGGTGGAGTAGTGGAGGAAACAGTGGAAACAGTGAAAAAGGCGGAGGAGAGAATCATAGTGGGAAAATCACAAAGAAAAAGGGCACAAAAAAATGGAGCGGAGCATTGGATGTGGGACCCAGCGGAGGCAGAGGGCGATTAGATCTGAAACCGTCGGATCATTCGACCTAACGGACGGTCAGGATGAAAACGGGCGATCGCAATCGGAGGTCGGAGCGAGGAGCAATCACAACGCACATCACAAATGTTCCGATTGCGATTGGGATTGGAGACGCGATTGAGCGATGACCGTCGATCTGGGGAGGAATGAACGGTGGGGATGTAATCGGAGGGGCAGCACGATCGGGAGGATCGGGAGAGGACTTGCGATCGGGAGTTGCGATGACCGTCGGATTTGCGGGGAGAATGGACGGTCGGGATTGAATCGGAGCATCGCAATCGGAGACAGGGAGATGGGACTTGCGATTGCGATCGGAGGGGCGGGTGCAATTAACGCTGAGCCATTGGATCGGCTGGGAGATGGACGGCTGCGATTAAATCGGGAGGTGACACGATCGGGGATCGGAAGGCAAGACTTGCGATTGTGATCGGGAGGGGGAATGCGATTGAGCACTGACCGTCAGATCGCGGGAAGGATGAACAGTCGGGATGTAATCGGGGATCGCAATCGGCGGTCGGAGAGGAAGGCTTGCGATCAATCGCATCGCAATCACTTGCGATGGACCGATCGGAGGGTGCACACAACACATTATTATTGCGATTGAAATCGTTATTCTGCGGTATTAGTGCCTGTACCGTTGATCCGAGACCGCATCAATGAAAGTACGAGGCGCAGGACCCGACCGTAAACTCCAATCGCATCGGGACTTTGGAGTTTACAAAGGAAACGCGCCCGCTGACAGCTCCGATTGCGATAAGCGCTTTGGAATTAAGCGCTTGGTCCTGGCGCCTGGGCACATGGGGAAGTGGTTCACGGGGCTAGCGGGAAAGGGGCTTAGATCTATAATAAGGTCGGGAAGTGGGTTTTTATCCCATTTAAATGGAATTTAAAGGCCAAGGAGGGGAACGATAGAGGAGTAAGGGAGGATAATGGCCACCAAAGGGGTAAGGGTAGAATTTAAAGAGGAACTTGGGGGGATTTGAGAGGTAAGAAGGGGAATAGAAGGGGAGAGAAAGGGGATAGAAAACAAAGGCTTTGGGGAATGAAATAAGAGGGAAAAAGGGGGCCTTTGGGCATTTCTTCGTCAACAGAGAGGCTTCATAATGGAAGTCAGCAGGGGGGAAATTATCAAAGGATAAAGACACATGGAGGCTTCAAGGAGATTGCGTTTTCAGAGGAAATTCATTCCTTGAAGGCTCAAAAACAATTTAGCCCCCTATTTTCTTGTCAAAAATTTCATAGGGGGGCTAACAGTTCCAATGTTTCCTACTCTCTGATGTTCCTATACATTGACATCTAATGTTCCAATGCTTCCTACTCTTTGATGTTCTGATACTTCCTGCTCTCAGATGTTCTGATCCTTCCTGCTCTCTAATGTTCCAATACATTGACCTCTGATGCTCCGATATTTGGTCTCTTCAAAGGCCTCCAAGCCCCTTACTTTGGAAAATAATATCTATTGATTCTAGTGACTATTTTTTGGATTTCCAAGTGTCGTTGGAGAGCTTAATATCAATATTTTATGTTGTAGACAATCTGATGCACTATTTGAGTCTCTTCCAATATGAAATATGGCTCCCAAATTGAAGTATAGTATCAAGTATCTTGACCCACAATTCACTATAGTCATCTTTTTATGGTTTTTCAATAAGTCTGCTACTTTGGTGATTCTCTACCAAAAGCATACAACTTTCATTGGATTCCTCCTGGACACTTAAAGAAATATTTTATGGATTTTAAATAAGCCTGCTACTATGATGATTCTCTACAATAATCCTACAACTATTATTGATGACCATTGTCCTATGGTTGACATAAAATTCCAATACACTCATTAGTCAACTACCCAAAAATCTCCCCCTTTTATATTGATGGCAACACCATTAGCTTGCGCTGAGACTAAGAATGTACACATGGTATTCTTCATTTTCCCCCTTTTAATGATGCACAATAATTTTCTCCCCCTTTTAGATCAATGGAAAATAATACTTCTTGAATACTCCCCCTGAACCACTGCAACCTACTCATCCTCCAATCCTACATGTTGAGTAGCTGCCATCATACAAACCAAAGTGGAGTTATTCAAGAGGAGTCACAACTCCTATATAATCCTTGAGATATTAAAAGGGTTCTATTGCCAATGGCTTAGAAAAATATTGGTAAGTTGATCTTTAGTGGCCACATATTCAAGTCTGAAAACATTGGAAGCAACTTGTTCCCTTAAAATATGAAATTTGATAGGATTTTTCTTAGTATTTGAATGCATGATTGTATTTTTAGAGATACTGATGGCACTTGTATTATCACACATGATTGTAATAGGATCATTCAACTCTACCTCAATATCCTTCAAAGTCTGCTTCATTCCTAGAATTTGCATGTAACATGTGGAAGAAACAATATATTTTGCTTCAACGGTCGATAAATAAATGGAGGCTTGTTTCTTGTTGACCCATGACACCGAGCATTTCCCTAAGAAGTAAGTTGAACTTGAAGTTACTTTTCTGTCATCAAGAATTCCTGCCCAATCAGAATCAATGAAGGCCTTCAACTTAAATTCTTTTCTCTTAGCATACCACAACCCAAATTATTTTGTTTCTCGAAGATATTTGAAGATCCTTTTGACAACAACATGACTTTCATGAAGGAAAGCCTAAAATTTGGCCACAAGTCCTACAAGGCCTTGAAGTTGTAAGATACAACAAGCTTCCTATCATCGATCTATATTTGTAGAAATTATACCAATGGATTCAATCCGAGCTTGTGATGTAATAGAACAAGATACATAATACTTCTACAATATATGCGGAATATAAAACATGATCACTCAATCACATGAAAGTAATAGAAAGAATTAAATCAATCACACACCACAAGATATTATTGTGGAAATAAACTTCTCAAAACCCTGCTATCATATATTGTATAAAGTCAATGAATCATGAAATAATACAATTGATTCTTGCTCACAAGAATCTCCCGCACTCTACCAATTGTCTCACAATGATCTAGGCAAAATTGGAAAAACACATAGCCAATTCCTTGCCTTCCTTCAGCCTTCCTTGTTCAATAAATTCCTTGGGAAATAAGACCCCATTAAATAGGAAATTCAACCTTCCTTGATTGTGCAATCCATCATGGCCTTCTCATGACTTTATAATTTAACCTAGGAATTTTTTTAATAATACAACTGGTAGTTATGTTCCCTTTAACCTTTGTCCCAATTGGGTCTTCATCAAAATCTACATGCATGAAAATATTAATAGAAAATCATTAGTTATCTGATTGATCACTACTTGTGAATTAATTCTGATTTAATTCACTGGACCTCTCACTAATTCGTCACTCAGTTAGAACTAGTTAAATTGATTTTAACTCAATTAATTTGAGTTAACTGATTAAACTCACACCACAATAGTGCTGCAACTACAAATGGACCTAAAAAGTATTAGGATCACTCTACATGCCTCATCTTAGACTCCCAACTCGAATTTATTGAGCTAACTAAGTCATCATGACTTAGTTAATTGATGCAAGTTGTTATGAGATGAAATACAATTTATTGTCCAATTTATTTAAGGGAAAAATAAATCAGACGCCCACATTTCGCACTAATGTATAGCTGAATTTCTCACCAATGTGTGACTGAAATTCCACAATAGTATGTGGTTTCATTTTCTTGTTGAATTTCAACACCCCCTCTCAACAAGAAAGGGATTATCAACTACCCTGATCCTATCTCTGTTGTATTCGAATTTTCTCTTTGCCAGCGCCTTCGTCAAGATGCATGAATCTTGATCCTCTGTGGGAATGTAATTCAACAACATAATGTGCCTCTAAACAAAATATTTGATATGGTGATACTAGATATCAATATTCTTAGAACTATTATGGAATACCATGTTAACCGAGAGTTTTATGCAACTCTGGTGATTAAAATGTATCACCGTCAGATCCATCTGATGACCGAACAAACCAACAAGTATCTTCCTCATCTAGATGGCCTCGCATGTAGCCTGAATAGCTTCCATGTAATTTTCCTATGCTAAATTGAGTGCAACTGATATCTGTTTCCTGATGTACCAAGAAACTGTCATTGATCCTATGTTGAAGATGTCACCTGATGTGCTCTTCCTGTCTGATGGACTGCCTGCCCAATTTGCATCGGTGAAGCCTTGAAGCTTCACTTCCTCTGTCCATTTGTACCATAACCCATACTTTTTAGTTCCCTTGAGATATCTCAAAACATGATTCCCTAACTTCCAAAATATCTTGGTTGGCTTAGCCATAGCTTGAATAAGCTGGTTAACTGCGTAGCATATGTCTGGTTGTGTGTTCACCAAATACATAAGTGAACCCACAAGATGCATGTAAATAGTAGCATCCACTACCTCACCTGAAGTAGCATCCTCCTTCCTCCAGTTTCCTACAAGAGGAGTCTCCATGGATTTGCTGCCCTCCATGTGGAACTTCCTTAAAATATCCTTGGCATACTTTCCCTGAGATACAAATAGCTCCCCATCTCTTTTTCATATTTCCAAACCAAGGAAATAATGGAAGAGCCCCATGTAATTCATCTCAAATTCTCTTGCAAGATCCTCTTTGAAAGAAGTTATGAGCTGCTCATCACCTATCAGTCTCAGATCATCTACATAAAATACAATATTAAAAATCTTACCATCAACCATAATATGATATAGGTTTTCATCTGTTTCACTCTTTTTGAAGCCCAACCCTGTGAAATAGATGTCGATATTGGTGTACCAAACACGAGGTACTTTCTTCTACCCATACATTTCTCTCTTGAGTCTAGACACATGCAAGTCCCTGTCTAAGGTCTCAAAACCTTTTGGTTGCTCAATGTGCACTTATTCCTCAATAACTCCATTGAGAAAGGTTGTTTTTACATCCATCTGATGTATCTACCATCCCATCTGTGCTGAGAGTGCAATAATTGATCTAATAGATGAGTACGTTGAAATTGGTGCAAAATTCTCCTCATATTCAATCCCCTCTACTTGTGGGAATCTTCTGGCCACAAATATAGCCTTGTATTTCTCCATACTCCCATCGGCTACTTGCTTCATCTTATAGTTCCACCTGGATCCAATCACTGACATCCCCACTGGTCTTGGGACCACTTCCCATGAATTTTTTCCGATAATGGTGTCATACTCCTCAACCATGGCATCAACCCATACTGACTAATGAACTGCTTCCTCGAAAGAGGATGGTTTTGTCAAAATACATTCGCTCATAAGAACCATGTATCCAATATACCTGTTTGGGGACCTTCTCTTCTTGTGCTGTGATGTAGGTGCACCTACATTCTCTGTCACATATAGCATAAATCTGTCAGCCTCTCTAGTGCGCTTCTTACCACTTTTGGTGGATGGCTCTGCATGAGTCGTTTCTTCCACTCTCTGTTCCTCTGCTTGTGGCTGCTCCACATCTCAAGGTTCATCCTTTGGAACTAATATTTCCTCTGCTGCATGCAAGTCAAGCTCCCTCTCAAGGGACAATCTCATGGCTTTGTCCTCATAAAATTTCACATCTCTCTTGAAAATTGTCATCCTTTGTGCTGGAAAATACACCCAATAGTTGTGGGGAGTATCTGTGTACCCAAAAAATATCCTAACCTCTGTTGTTGGTTCTAGGTTCTTCATGGCATATTTGGTCACATGGAAATAGACATATGAGACAAAATTTTTAAAATATGAAACATCTGGTTTCTTACCTAAAAAATCCTTCTTTGGTGTACTCATGCCAAGTATCCAATGAGGACTACAATTCTGCACAAATACTATTATGTTGCATGCATCTACCCATAGATGCAACAATAGTCCTTGATCATGTAACATAGCTCGTTCTGCTCCCACAAATTTTCTATTATTTCTTTCGGCAACCCCATTTTGTTGTGGGTTATGAGGTGCAATATTTTCTATCTGAATTCCTTCTTTGGCGCAAAATTTATTGAATTGATTAGAGATATAATCATCACCATTTTCGTTGTTGAGCCCCAAAGATGTCCTTTTCTTCCACCACATTTCACTCCATTTCCTTTGTTCCTTATCAATTAAATGCTTAAATGATCAATAGGATTAATTAAAGTTGCTTTAAGAATGTATATAATGACTAACTTTCTACACTTTCATGGTTTTGTTGTTGTAGTAATTTTTGACTAGATTTAGCTACAGAATGCAGCCATTTTGTAGCTAGTTGCCAATTCCGCAGCTGTCTTCATGTTTTCACAGGTTTTAGGTGTCACCTCAAAGAAAAACGCATATGGGTGAATTCCAGACTTCATCCACATCATTCCTTGCTCCCTACGAAGTCTGAGTAGAATTCTACAGGTGGTTAAGCACATGGGAAACCAAAACTAGGAGATAGACTTCTAATAGGACAAGGACTGTACAGATGTCTTTAATCATAGTACGAGAACACCACCAGAGTTCTAATTTTATTTTAGTTGGGAAAGACATTTACTCCTATTTTATCTCAAGAGCAGTAATGTAATTTTCTTATAAAAATGACTCGGGAGACCGAGAAACAACTAGCTAGATTTATGTTTTTTTTCTAGATCTCGGAAAACCGTGATACTTTGTTTTTGAAATACTTTTCCTTTAAGGAAAGAAGCATCGCTTTATTGCAAGATATGAGGCAATATTGAGGATATTTGTATGCTGATCCGGTGGTAGAGTGCCCCTACTGCTCAAGAAGCTTTGTGCATATTGCTTAGATAAGTAACTTTAGCCTTGTTGCATTCCTAGTTTAAGAAAATTTCTGAACTTTGTGTTTTATATCACTTGAATTGAATGCTACAGTCTAGTCTTGTTCTTACAAATTATTCCAAAATATCGCTAATATTGAATGAGGTATAGCTGTATTATTTTAGGAGTTAGTTGCATTTCTTTGAACTTTATGTTTTTGTGCTCAATTACATCAGTTGTTACAGCTAGTCTTGTTCTTATTAATCTCTTCCAAAATATCACTAACTCTGGATGAGACATAGCTGTGGTGTTTCAGAGCTTACTGCGTTTTGTTGAATTATATGTTTTTATGCTCATTTACATCACATGTTCCAGCTAGTCTTATTCTATGAATTATTCCAAAATACCACTAACCCCGAATGAAACAGAGCTGGAGCATTTCAGTGATTAGTTGCATTATAAGTGTAGTTGTAGTACTCCAGAGATTAATGGTGCACTAGTTCAGTTTCTGTTCACTGTATTTCAAGTTAGATTAATGGAAATCTAGCTCAGATTCTGTTCACAGTATTTCAAGTTAGGATAATGGCATTCTAGTACAGTTGTGGTCACTGTATTTCAAGTTTGAATGATTGCATTTTAGTTTAGCTTTATCCATTGTATTGTTAGTTTTATTAGTCAGTTGTATGCTAGTTTTGTTCCATTAGATTTCAAGGCCTTCATTATTTACAAACTAATCTTGTTATTAATCTCTTCCAATACATCATCATATGGACAAGAATTAGTGATATTAGTCCAAGGCCTTGACTATTCTGCAATCTCTTGTAACTTCACAAACAACCTTCTTCCCAAAACTTTTCCAAAAGATTTCTAACTTCCGAATGAGGCTTAGTAGTGACAATTTGAGTTGTAGAATGGATTAATATTAGTGTCATAGGTTAATTTAGAGTAGATTTCCTCACTCTGTCAGCAGACTATATTTTCCAAATGTGTTCCAACAAATTTCTAGCCATGGATAAGATTTTATCTGTGATATTATAGGTGGTTGTTTACTTAGAAGAATCTCATGGCACTAACTTATCCTTTTCTCAAAGCTATTCCAACATATTTCTAGTGAATGAATGGGAATGAGTTCATGGTATGAGCTATTGAGTTCATGTTTTGAGTTATTGAGTTCTTGCTATGAGTTATTTTTCTTGTTAAAGTATTGCATTTTCTGTTCTCAAGAGCCATACATAATTTAGAATAGGTTTTGCTCTATTTTAGTGTGACCAACAACTTCTCTTTGCCAAAACTTAGTTCTTTTCCCTCTTAGAATAAAAACAAAAAACCCAAAAACATTGAAAAAACACTAAACACAACGTAGTGAGAAACAAATACCTAGGCACATATAGTGCACTTCAATTCAACAGTTTACTAACCTTGGTTGACAATTTATGACCTCAATTTAGGAACTCTAAGTTGAGCAGACAGTCGCTCCTTAGAGCCTTACCTTCTTCCCTGTATCTTTCTCTACCAGTTCTTTGAAATCACAAAACTTGGAGTTTGTATGATATTTCTTCTGCATGAAGAAAATACAACACTTTCTAGAAAAATCATAAAAAAAAATAACATAATACTTGTGATTTGTTGTGGAAGCTGTTGATAATGGTCCACACACATTTGAGTGAACTATCTCAAGGATTTTCCTTGCTTGGTTCTCCTTCTCATGAAAGGTGGCCTTTGTATACTTCCCCATAGTATAACCTTTTCATGTGTCTCTCTTCCCAAGTGTACCCTTTGGAATCCATGTAGAAATCTGTTGCATGATCCTCAAAGCACTATGGTGTAGATGACCCAACCTCCTATGCCATAACTCACCAGTATCCCGGCTCACTACCTCATCTAATTTACTGCTCAATGTTGTGCATCCATCTACATCAAGTTTGTAGAGGTTCTTCACATGAACCTCAATATTCTTTACCTTTCCTATGGCTTTGTGATGAAGGAACGAATTTCCTTCACTAGAAACTACATCATATCCAAGATCCTCCAACATAGCAACTGAAACTAAGTTCTTTTTCAAACTCGGTACATGCATGAAATATTTTAGTATGAAAGTTTTACGCAACTCTCTCTAGAAAGTAACTGTACCAATCCCAGTAGTTCTATACCTCCCGTCATCACCCATATTGATGTGCATCTGAAGATCCTTCTCTTCCAAGATACTAAAGAATTAATTGTCTCTAATCATGTGGAAAGATGCTCCACTATCCAAGTACCACATAGATCCCATCACAGTTGACACCATGCATGCGATGAGAGAGAAGTCCAACTCAAATTTTGAGGCCAAAGCTTCACACGCTGCAGCTCCTGGACCCTTATTTTTTTCTTCTTCTTTTGTGGAAAATTTGTGGCATAGTGTCCATGATCATGACAGTTAAAAATTTTCACCTTTGACATGTCTCGTTTCTTTCCTTCTTTACCGGTCTTAGATTTGGAATGGGACTTCTTCCCTTTCCCTTTCTTTTCCTTGCCAACTAAGGAAAAATTTTCCTCATCATCAGTCTTGGATGAGGATCCATTCGCGGTAGTCCACCGAAAGCCTTCTTGTACCAAATCTGACCATAGTCGCTCCCAATTTTGTAATTGCTCCCCCCCATTCACAAAGTCCTGGTAACTATGCCAACTCTTGGGAAGGCCTAGAAGTGCTAGTCTCACCAATTCATCATCAACCACATTAATCCCAACACTTCCAAGCTCATCACGACATAGAGTGAACTTGGTGAAGTATTTCTAGATTGTGTCACCCTTCTCCATTTTGATTTTCCTAAGCTTGTACTTGAGTGCCAATTTCTTGTGGTCACTGTTTCTTTGAAATAGATCTATCAAGGCCTTCCACATAGCATATGGAGTTGCATTTCCATCAAGACTCGATACAATATGATCTTGAAATCCCTCTAATAAGATCCTCCTCGCCTTTTCAAAATTCTTCTTCCATGCTTCATGTTGCGCATCATCTGTTGGGGTGGGCTTAGGAATATCAGTGTCAATGAATTCGTTTAGTCTGTTATCCTCCAATACTGCCTCCATCCCTCCCTTCCATGCAATATAGTTCTAATTTCCCTTGAGTGCATATTCAGGTCTTAAGCTAGTGAAAGACATCATGGTCAGTTGTCACGTGCCAAAGAATGAATCTACAAATTTGAATCATGTTCAACACAAAATCAATTTCTTCTCTTCTATTGTGATTCCTGGCACTCTGATACCATGTATAAATTATACCAATGGATTCAATCCTATCTTGTGATGTACTAAAACAATATACTAAATCCTTCTAAACTATTTGTGGAATATAAAACATGATCTCTCAATCACATGCAAGTAATAGAAAGAAGTAAATCAATCGCATAAGACAAGATATTCTTAGGGAAAGAAACTGCTCAAAACCCAACTATCATATATTGTATAAATTCAAGGAGTCATGAAACAATACAATGCATTTTTGCTTACAAGAATCTCTCGCACTCTACCAATTGTCTCACACTGATCTAGGCAAAATTGGACAAACACATAGCCAATTCCTTGTCTTCCTTCAGCATGCCTTGCTCACACAATTACTAGGGAAATAAGCCCCTATTAAATAGGAAATTTATTCTTCCTTGTTTTCGCAATCCATCATGGTCTTCTCATGAATTTATAATTGCACCCGAGGAATTTTCTAATAATACAACTGATAGTTATGTTCCCTTTAACCTTTGTCTCAATTAGGTCTTCATCAAAATTTCCATGCATGAAACTATTAATAGAAAATGATCAGTTATCTAATTGATCACTACTTGTGAATTAAATCTGATTTAATTCACTAGACCTCTCATTCATTCATCACTCAGTTAGAACTAGTTAAAATTATTTTAACTCAATTAATTTGAGTTAACTAATTACACTCCCACCATAATAGTGCTACAACTGCATCTGGACCCCAAAAATATTAGGATCACTCTACATGCCTCATCTTATACCCTCAACTCGAATTTCTTAAGCTAAATTAGTCATCATGACTTAGTTAAATGATACAAGTTGTTATGAGATGAAATTACAATTTGTTGTCCTATTTATTTAAGGGAAAAATAAATTATACACCCACATTTCGCAATAATGTGTAATTGAATTTCTCACCAATGTGTGATAACTACTTGTGAATTAAATCTGATTTAATTCACTGGACCTCTCATTCATTCATCACTCAGTTAGAACTAGTTAAAATTATTTTAACTCAATTAATTTGAGTTAACTAATTACACTCACACCACACTAGTGCTAGAACTGCATCTGGACCCCCAAAATATTAGGATCACTCTACATGCCTCATCTTATACCCTCAACTCGAATTTCTTCAGCTAAATCAGTCATCATGACTTAGTTAAATGATACAAGTTGTTATGAGATGAAATTACAATTTGTTGTCCTATTTATTTAAGGGAAAAATAAATTATACACCCACATTTCGCAATAATGTGTAATTGAATTTCTCACCAATGTGTGACTAAAATTCCACACTAGTATGTGGTTGCATTTTCTTGTTGAATTTCAACAATATTCAGTCTGATTTATAAGAGGTGTATCATCTTATTTGCACAATTTTCAACCTATTACCATGGGTGTGCTTACCGATTTTCAATCTTCCATCCCAAACTTCTTCAGAGTTTCTCAAAGATATTTGGATTGGGAGATAAACACTCCTTTCTGAGACTAAGAGATTTGCAGTCCTGGGAAGAAGGAAAACTCTCTTATCATGGAGATTTCAAACCCTGTCTGCATACATTTTGCAAATTTATGCCCCAGTTGTTCCATGTCACTGCCAAAGATTATGTCATCCACATATACTACTACAATTAGTATATGGTAACCTTCATATTTTATGTACAAATTTCTATCAGTAGTACCCTTTTTAAAACCTTGTTGCTGAAGGTATGTATCTAGCCTCCCATACCAAGCTCTAGGAGCATGTTTGAGTCCATATAGGGCCTTTTTCAGTTTGCACACAAATCCTTCCTCTGTGGTGAGCATAAATTCTTCTGGTTTCTCAAAGTAAACTTATTCCTCCAGATCTCCATTGAGAAACGCATACTTCACATCCATTTGATACACTTTGATGTTTTTGTGACTAGAAAAGGAAAGAAAAATTCTGATCATTTCTAGTCTAGCCACTGGTGAAAAGGTTTCCTCAAAATATATTCCCTCTATCTAGGCATACCCTTTGCAAACAAAACAAGCCTTGTTCTTGATTACATGACCATGTTCATTCAATTTGTTTTCGAAAACCCATTTGGTCCCAATGACATTTTTCTCTCTAGGTCTTGGAACCAGCTCCCAAGTGTCATTCTTTTCAATTTGGTCAAATTCTTCCTTCATTTCTTTCACCTAGAACTTGTCCTCACATTCTTGACTGGGATTCTTCAGTTCAATCTGTGATAGTAGAGCTAGATTTATGAGCTTGAACTGCCAATAAGTTTCCTCCTAGTCCGAACACCATGTCTATGGTCTCCCAATATTTGACTCTCAGGATCATGCTCTTTTTGTACATACCTATAAGGTTTCTTTAGCTTTGAAGTTGTGCTTGACTCCTCGACTTCACAATCTGATCGTGTTTCCTCTTTATTTGAAAAACCCATCTCTAGATTTATTTCATCAACAAATTTTATATCTGCTTTAGAGGATTTGGGTTGTGCATCTATCTCATCTACTATTATATCGATGCAATCCTCAATATTCTTTGTCTGTTTGTTGTAACACTTGAATCCTTTGCTTCAAATAGAGTACCAAAGTAATATTCCCTCATCAACACGAGAGTCAAAATTTCCAAGATTCTTATCATTCCTTTTCATAAAAAAATGATCCCAAACACTTTGATGTGTTTAACTGATGCAGGTCTCCCCTTCCATAACTCATAGGGAGTTTTATTACTATTGGGCCTAAGATGAGTTCTATTAGAAAAATATATTGTTGCTTGTGCTTCCTCTCCCCAGAATATCTGGGATACATCATCTTCATCCAACATGGCTCTGGAAATCTCTTGGATAGTTTTATTCTTCCTTTTCACTGCTCCATTTTGTTGTGGATTTATAGCCACTTAATACTGTCTTTTTATGCCATGCTCTTCACATAATTTTTGAAACTCTTTTGAGGTGTATTCTCCTCCTATGTCTGATCTTAAGCACTTGATCTTTAGATATTTCTCATTTTCAACTTGAGCTTTGATTTTTTAAAATGTTTAAATGCTTCTGATTTTTCTTTTAAGAGTACGATCAAAGTGGCCCTGGTAAAATCATCGATGAGAAACATGGAGTACCTTTCTCCTCTTAGGATTTTTTCTTTTATTGGGCCACATATATCTGTATGAATCATATCTAGTAGTCTAGTTGATGCAAATTATTTTGTCTTGAAGTGAGTTCAGGTATTCTTACCAATTTGACATGGCCTACAAATTGAGTTCTCAGGTTTTGATAGTCTCGACAAACTTCTCACATCTCCAAGCTTGTTGACTCTTATCAAGCAGTAAAAATTTATATGACCAAGTATTTTTCACGTGGAAACCCAAAGGGTAAAAACCAACAATTTATTGTTGTTTAAGATTTAAATTAAGCTCACACTTAATTACATCATTTTTTTTGTGATCACCCACTCACTAGAGGAAACGACCTCCTTAAGATAGCAAGCACCAACTTTCCAAGAGGCACCAACCTATTTGAGTGCAGACCACCACCTGTTGTTTCCATTGTTCTACTTTTCATACAATTTTCAAATAAGATAAATACCATTTCAATGTGTCACAAAATTTATTTCTACTCTTGGTCCTATGTTGAATCATTGAATCCTCCGGTATTTCATAGCAACACCTTCTATACTATTCTCAGCATAGCATGTGCTCATCTCTTTTCATTCTTGCAACACATTATTTGTTGCATACCCTTTAGCTCAGGCTCTATGCTCTTTTCCCTTGTTAGTCATCAATAATTTTACTATCTATAGATGACTAAATATTGGTTATAGATTTATAAAACCAAAATTCTTTGAACATTGTGAGTTTTAGAAATCTCACTGCCTTCATTATCCTTAGAGAAAATTTTTCACTATTCTATCATCTAGCCTTTTCATGGTCACCCTATCACTCCTAAGAAACTCCTTATGGGATTGTGCCACTCATCTCCATCCATTTTTCTTACTTATGACCTCGTTACTCTGTTTTTCCTTGCTCATAACTCCATTTTTCATATAGGTTTTCCTGTAGGCCAACCCATTACCATGATCCCCAGGTCCCTCAAGAATTGATTGTCTCAAGACCATCTTTGTAGGCTCTTTAGATAAAAAAGTACATTGGATTTTGGATCTTCATTGGACCACTTTGTTAATACTCTGTTTTTTCACTTGAAGCCTCCAAAACCAATTTTCAGTCAAGTGCTAGGTCAAAGAACCCCCCACTAGGTCAATTAGGGTTTCATATGGTCCAAGGTCATCATTTACAAAGAAGACTACCATTCATTTTTCAGGGTCTGCATGTGTTAATGGACAAGATTGACACTTTTGCAGAAGTGTTAAGAGATCAATCAGCAGAATAAATTGATGAGGTAAGTGTTTTGTGCCTAAAGGATGACATCTTGCAGCCCTACCTACAAACATTGTAAAACTGCCAATCAAAATGGAAAAGATAAAGTTGAGCTCCAAGCTGGAAACCAAAGGTGATTTTAAGGTTGCTAATGTGTAAATGAATATGTCAAGCTTCTGGAATAAAAGGAAAGGCCATTTCAACACCTTATGGAAAATGAAAATCAGAAGTGGCCAAAGGATAAAAACATGATCAGAACTTCATAGTGCAAGCAAGAAGGGTTTTGAAAGTATTTCCTTGTGTTTTAGTCTTACAGGTGCCAAAATCAAACATATCAAAGCCTCAGAATCAAAAGGAGAAACAAATTTCTTAACTCTAACAAAACTGCCAGCTAAGGTGAAAAGGATGAGTTTCATGATGAGGATTACACATCAATTTGAGGAAGTCGTTGTGTGGCTAAATCACCCAGGAGTCAAGATGAATTTTTTATGCCTCAAGGAACCAAAAGAAGTCAAATTCATCATCTCAGTCCCCTGCATGCAAACACTATCCAAAAGTAGCAGGAAAGGATGAAAATATGAGTTGAACTTCAATATAGAAACCATAGAAGACTTGAGGTTGTTGTTGTGTAAAATCATCACCAAATCATCAGAAAAAAGACATGTCAAAATCCCAAGGATTAAAAGCAGAGCCAAATTAGTATTTTATGTCACCTACAGAACAAACAGTGTAAAGATATCAATGAAGGAGAAAAAGGCTTAAAACCTTAGAAAATGGGTTTATCAAGAGTAAGATCAAATCATAAGCCTATAAAAACTCACTTTACACTTCAGAAAAATTATCATGCGCTTGTAAAAAATTATAATTTTCAAGGAAATTAGAAAAATTGAGTTTCCGAGCCAAATTGGGCTAAGTGTTGAGGTGCTACATGCCTGGCAGGGCACTGCACACCTAAAATCAGGTGTTGCACCCCTGGCAGTCCCTCTCATGCAAAAGTGTTCAGCGTTGCATGCCTGGTAAGGTGTTGCGTGCCTGCCCGTTTCTCACTCGACAAGCCCGGTAAAGGCCTTGGCATTGCATGCCTGGCACAAGGCGCCTGCCTTTGCTCGACTCGCCCGACACCCCAGGCAGGCTCTGTGCATTTGGCTAGGAAGGCCCCCTAAGTCCTACAAGCACCCAAATCAACTCAAGATCCCTTCAAATTCCCTCCAAGGGGTTTTCAAGAATTTTTAGGGGCTTCTTATCCCTACTCTTTCATCACCCTCTCACAATGCATCATACAATGAGGGAAAGGAAAAATGAAGAAAGCAAATGTAAATGAAGGAAATGACTAATGAGAAATCAAACAAGCATTGAAGCAAAGGGAAGTGATGGTATGGGCAATGATGCTAGCAGTGGTTCAAAGAGAAATGAAGAGAACAGTGAAGCTCAAACAATGATGAAAGAGAAGTAAGGGAAATAAGGCCTATGAAAGGTACGATGAAACTATGGAGCATGGAGACATATGAAAACCAAGTTAAACCAAAGTCATCAAACAACTCAAAAGAGGAAGTTTTGGAAGCAAGGCTCCAATACAATAAGAGGAATTCAAAATTTCAAATCATAAGCAAGATGTGCTAAAATTCCATGCAATACAAAATATCAAAAGGAGCTCATCAAATAAGAGATGGTTCAAAGTCAAATGAGCTTTATGCAATAAAAAAAGGTTGTGTAGCAAGGAGAAAATAAAAATCGATATGTTAAAATCAGTTAAGACTAGGAAATAAGAGTGACAATCCTAAGGATCATAAAAATAAATATACTAAGAGTGATCAAACCCTGAAGGAGCAAGAAGCGTAAAATCTAGTGAATGAAAATAAGAGAATCCATTGACCCATTAAGTGCAATTAGAAGGGGATTTTTTTCAAAATTTATAATGAGGGACCCATTCATTTTGACCAAAAATGTAGGGGATTTGTTGGTGGTCCAACACTACCTTAGGTGAATTGTACACCTAGCCACCCTAATTTTGATATTCACCATAGCCAAATTATTGTGGTTACCCCTCATCAAGGATTCAGTGGACTCCAATAACAATGTATTGTAGTTTGGGGAAGTAAAGAACCATTCTATTATTGCATTTTTTTATGGGAAGGTGTTTATTTAGGGATTGCAATGTGAGGGTTAGGGTGGATATACCTTCATTGATGCATAAGCAACACCTTGAAGGGTTAGTTCTCTTAAGATAGAATTTTTTATCATGGTAGTGGCTAATAAGCATAATATTGTAGTAACTAATTCAAGAGAGGTCTATACATGGTGATGACAATGAGATATGAGTATCCATAAACCAAACTAAAATAATTCCGACAATATTCCCATCTCAAGATTATGTAACATAAAATGGGTCATTATTTTCCTAACCATGTTGAGAAAAATATAAAAAATAAAAAATAATTGAATTAAAAAAATATTAGGTAATATAAAAATTATTACATCAACTCAATATCTATTGGGTCAATGAAATCATGGTTAAATGGCACACCAAATTACCTGATAGATCACACCCCACCGATATCAACAATAGACAATCATATTGGTTTGTGAAGTAGAAAGGAAGTTAACTAACTCAAGACATCAAATATGTGATAAGGGCCAACATTATTCCCATACAAACTCCAACTTTAATAGCATAATTGATAGAATTGTAGAAATTCCTTGTAGATTCAAATGTCTAATTGTAATTTTATAAAAAAATAGACTTGAATTTACTCTACCAATTGTGGAAACAAATTTAAATGATTGCGAAATCACTAAGCATACAAGAGAAAGAATTGAATCAACACATTACACAATGATTTCCTGGGGAAAGCCATAACTAAAAACCCCGCTATTTGTATATTGCATTATTCATAAAATATGAGAAGATTACAATGCTTTTCTCATGCCCAAGAAACCTCTACACTATCTCTATTTGTTTCACTGCTTCTTAGACAAGCCTTGGGCAATACTTAACCAAATTTTGGCTTTCCCAATTCCTTATTTCCTTGCATTGTTCCCATGGGAATCAACCCCCTATTAATTAGGGAAATCGCCATCTAATATTGTAGGCCTTCCTCTAACTACATGCACCACATATAAAACTGATAGTACATTGCCCTTGAACTCCAATCTCAACTTGGTAACCCTCAGTTCACACATGCATGATTTATTTATGGTCGATTTATCAGTTATCTAGTTGATCACTAAGTGTGGTTCAAGTTCTACTTCCACACTTTGACCTTCCACTAGTTCCTCAAACCGTTGAAACTAATTAAACTGACTTTAACTCAGATAAACTAAATTAATTAATTACAACTCAAAATAAACTCAATCAGGGCTCCTAAAAAGTAGGAACCACTCTAAATGACTCAAGTTATACCCTCAACTTAAATTAAATGAACCAACTAAGTCAAACTCACTTAGTTAACACATACAAGTTATCATGAGTTGTGGAATTACAATTTTCTTCTAATTTAATTCAAGGGAAAATTAAATTAGAATCTTTCTTAGTTCTATTTCCAACACTCCCTCTCAGTAAGAAAGGAATTATCAGATACCCAGATCATACCTCTATGGAAATCGAATTTGCCTCTTGACAGTGCCTTTGTCAATATTTATGCATCTTGTTCCTCTATAGGAATGTATGTTAGCTGATGCAGGAGCATCGAGCTTAATTTTCATTACTTATTTGTGTAATTTAGGGGGTGAGGTTTTATTTATTTATTTTATAAATTATGTACATTTTAAAAATAATTTGAGAGAAAAATCTGAGTGTGAGGATTATTGTAAATATTCTCTTAATTAATTGAGAATATGAGTGGAATTGAGTTGGATAGATAATTTAGGGATTAGGAATCCCTTAAATGGAATTTAGTTGAGTCAAATAAAGGATAAATGTATTTTACAGTTTGGTTGAGATTCGTGTGGAGGAAATCATGGATTGGAATTAATTCATAATTATGTATAAATATGAAGCTTTTGTGAGGATGGAGGATAGTGACGAATACAGAGAGAGATAGAGAAAAATGGTGTGAGAGTTTTGAAAAGGCTGAGAGCTGAGAGGCCCACAAATTTAATATTCGGGCAATTGGTTTGAATCTGAATTTTCCTGTGTTATTATATACTCGTATTTTATTTGTGTAGGCTCTCTCTTCTTTATATACAATTTTGAGCTGAATTAAATGTGGTTTTAACGAAGAATTTAATTGGGGATTCCATGTTGAGGAAGCACATTTTATTATGTCCAAGGATCTGTTTTATGCAGAATCCTTGCATCGTTTGGTATCAGAGCCAAAGATCCATGCATAGTGAGGTGTGATCAGAGGTCTTGGAGGTTAGAGTTTATTGTGTGATAGATTTTTCAAGGTTTGATTTGAATATGTGATTTATTTTGGAACCAGGTTTAATGCGTTGAGGAGCTACACAATGTATACACTAAATAGTTGCAATAGACACTATCATCGAGTTGCAGGTGCAAGGCGGTATTGATCAGAGTCGGTTCAAAGCAGAGAATTTCGATCTTAAACAGCCTACGTGGAGAGCTGCTATTATGCTCAGCTGGAATTGCTTTTCACAATAATTAAATCGGAGTCTTAATTATTTGCAGGGTGAACTTCTTTGCTGCGATATATGTTAATGTTTAAATGGTGGCAAATTGAAGCTTATTAAAGTATCAATTAACATTCAAAGAACTGTTGGTCTTTATTTTTCCATGCACATTCTAGTTTGTGGCAGAGCTTTTGCATCATTTTTTTGTTTAATTGCAGGGGATTTGCATCATTTGGTATTAGAATCCTACAATCGTGAAATGGCAGATGGACCATTTTGTAAGAAAATTGTTGTGATTGGGGACATTGTAGGCAAGCTTATGAAATTTTCATTGAAGGCTGCATAGAAGCCAACATAAGTATAGCGTACAAAGAGGTATTGTTGCGCCGGCGGTGTTGGTGGTTTGGTGGTGGTGTTGGAGATCCCTTGTTGTGTAGTAAGTGCATAAGAAGTTGAACTTTGAACACAATCTTAGTTGTGGAGTTGTGGAGATAATTCCATAAAACTGAGAATTGAATGACATGCAGACCTGGCTACGATATTTGTGTTAAATCCTTGATTCCGGTATCGTGGAGTTGTGATGTGCAGGCAGTGTGATATGGAACTCATTTCTGCATTAGCAGTCATATAAATACGATGCCCGCTCCGAGTTTGTATCTGCATTAGTAGTCCAACAAGTGAGATTGTGTTAGCAATCTTAAATTTGAAGAATTGTTGCAACATGGTAAATTGTTGGAGCAGAAATTTGATGTGGGATTGTAAGACTACGTAGAACATAAAAAAATGAGTGTGGATCTGTGGTGCTTTAAATTTTTTGGAGTCAGCTTGGAGAGGACATATCTGATGAGCACGTGTAGAATGAGTGATACGAGAGGAGTTGAAAAAAAAATCGATGAGCAAGAGTTAGTGGAGACAAAGCTCAGGTGGAGTTGGAAGTTGGATAGTTGGGAGTCCGTCGGAGACAAAGTCTATAGAAGCTTGAATATATTCTTAAATGTAGAGTATTTCTCTAGTGCAAAGCAATTTATTGGTATTCTTTTTTTAGCAATATATTCGTATTGAATTTTATGTCACCATCACTAGTGATCATATCAGAATTATCTAGTAATTTGAAAATTTTGAATTGTTCCTCATGAAATGAAATATGCGATACTATTCTTGTAAATTATAAATGCCAACAAATAATCGAGGCAAATTATACCAGGAATATGAGAGAAAGGGGTTGGATCATTTCAACCACAAGAAGATTCAAGGTAAGTGCTTATTGAATGGATCAATATTCATTGACTAAAGGTATTTTAAAATTTGGATGATTAAATTTCCCTTGCCATACTCGAGAAGTTAATATTTTTGTAAATGTTATGAAAGAGTGAAATCAATCCAAATTTTAAGGAATAGAATTGAAATCCATCTCAGAATTGATGTGTAAATATGGTTCGAGCATGGTTGTGGCATACCGTTTTGAGGTCATGACAATTGTGATCTACATGAAGGAGCAAGCTTGTAAAGGAGCATCTATAATTTCCATGAGTTAAAAATCATAATTGATCGTTGCTTATGGTGCATGTGAAAGTATTCACATTGTTTTTGTTCAAAAGGTAGTGCAATTTTGTTTTTTTTCTACTGGAGAAATATGTTGATTCCACCATGATAAAAGGAAGTTTTGGAAAATTCCTATGAAGGAATTGGTTTGCACACTAAAGAGATACGGCGTTGCATGAGAACCATCACTACAAGAAGGAGCTACATGGAAGTGCAGGAAAACTATTTGCACTAATATGATGAGTGTGTTGAAGAGGTTATGGTATAAAGGGCATGCGAATGAAATCTAGAGAGTTGAAGATGCAAAGAAAAGGTTTATTAAATAACCTTGAAGGGCATGTAAGGTATGAAAACTCATTTCCAAAGGGTATTTTAAATGTTGAAAATTAAATGATTTATTTTATTTCATGATAAAATAATTCTTGGGAAAGGTGGATTGCATTTCAATTTAAAGGCTTAAGTATCATGCGGATAATGGGAGACTGATGATATTTTCATAAGAATGGAGTATGAGAGAGAGTGAAGATTTTACATCATGAAAGTGTATTAAGGGTGGATGTTCATTGGTATGTTGTATAACTTGAATTAGAGTCAAAATATCCACTATTGTAATTATTGGGTCAATCCTTGAAGTTAAATAAGATGTTAAGGTCAAATGAAAATTTGGATAGCTTGAGTCAAGTTAAACCATTAAGTCATTTTACAAGAGGGTGTATTTTTCATCCAAGATGATGATTTGATGTAAATTCTGGAGTCAAAGAGTTGTAAGCCAAGTCAAAGGTTTGAATTTAATTGGGTGCATGACCGGTGGAGCCCGACACCTAAATAATTTGGTCATTGTAATGCAAGAATTACTGCAGTTGTTGTTTTGCAGCAAAGAACAACAAGAGAGTTTCCAGAAATGATTCCAAGACAGAGACCTGCAAGAGTTCAAGCGCAAGAAGAGAGCTTGTATTTTTGGATGGCAAGTATGGAGGATTGATGAAAAGGGGGTTTGAATGAAATCCACAAGTGAACAAATGAAGTTCAAAAAGGAGGAGAAGATGACTGGTGTCAGTCATTTCAGAGGTTCTGAGAAAGACCGCAGTAGAATGAATAAGAAGGAAAATTCCAAGGCAAATGGCATATAGAAGCAGTTGATTGATGAAGAGTATGAGCGGGAGAAAGATGAGATAACAGTTTACCTTGAGTTATTGATGGAATTGTTGCAGAGAAATATGAAAGACGAGAGACATGGTTGGACCATGAGGAAGAAAGTGAAGTGGCAGAGGCTACATGCAAAGAGGCAACAACAGGTAAACATACAGTTGATAGAAGAGCTAAGAAAGCTTGAGCAGATGATGAGTGTGCAATTGAGATGTGAAGAACTCAGAGAGGTTGAGTTAAAACTGGAAGTTTCCATTTGTGGCCCAGAATAGGGTGAAATTCTGGGTGGAGAGATCAATGAGAAAAATCTCATGAAATATTGGAATAGTTTAGAATAATTGGAAGATATGTTGACAAGAGAAGTAGATGAGACTATTAAGCCTTGTATTTTTAAATCTCACAGTTTATGTATGTTTGCAAGATGTGCGGAAAATGGTGGGTAGTCTGGTGAAACTGTCACAGAGATGAATGAAACTCTTGAGGTGAAGTATGAAGAAGAACGCCTTTTAGAGGAGGAAGGTACTGATTTGTTGCAGTAGGAAGAAATCATAAATTAATTCTTGTTTGGTGTAAGACAACCAGTTGAAGCTGTTATGGAGAAGAAGCATAATGAAAATTCCGAAGTGATATTCCAAGGAGGTAAACAAATGAATTTGTTTAATGAAATTAATGACAAAATTTTTCAATGTGATGATACCTAAAACAGGATAACTCAGGAGGATTGCCAGAAGAAGAATGAAACTGGGAATGAAGGTTGTGATGAAATACTGGAAAGATTTCACATGGAAATAGAGTTCTTGGAACGATGGCTTAAGGAATCTGAGGGAGAAGTGAAACTTGCAGAACCTGATACATAAGAGATTGTAGTTGTCGTGCATGATAGGGATGAAATGCTTTTAACATTTATATAGTTGAGTGAATGTTATAAATTTTCAAATAATAATGTGGCTGTAGGTACAGAAAAAAACATTAATAAATATGATGTTGAAATCAGAGAAATTGAGAAGAAATTATTTGGAGATGAGATGAAAGGTTAGGAGCAGCAAGAAAGTTATGTCCTTAAAGACATAACGGAGATAGAAGTATTGAAATAGCAGGATAAAGATGAAAGTAGCCAGCAATTCCAAAGAAGGTTTACTGAAACCCCGAAGGTCTATGATGGGATATTGGTACTTGAAGCATCAAAAGAGGCTGAAAGGTCTTATCTTTTTAAAACTAATAGTTTTTTGATGAATGCAAGTATAACACCGGATGAGAAATTTGTTACTATAGGGGAAATCAATGACTATAATTGCGATCAAGAAGAAGTTCTTGATTATTCTTCATTTTAGAAAGTTGAGTGGTCAGCATAATTGGAGGTGGAAGCATCAGAAAAAGAGGAATTACTCCGAGGAATTGGCGAAATAAATTGTTGGAGAGGCCAATGGAGAGTGGTTGATAGAATGAGTGATGCTGATGTACAACCAGTTCGAGATTCTTTCAGAGTTTGGAGACTAGAAGAATGGGTATCAGTGATTTTACACGAGTCTGTAATTCCCAAAATAAAGATGATGTGGTATGGAAAAGCGAGAATTACATTCAATAGTATTCTGGAAGTACTATTATGCAAATTCAATAGAGTGGATACTTTAAAATACTAGTGGCAAAACAGAGTTTGGAATCCTGGAGGGATAAAGTTATTAAGACTTGTGGCTATCACATTATTATAGAAAAGTGACAGACCTCATAGATAGGAGTCTATGGAAACTTCTCTACATGGGGAGTATGATGCAGGAGAATCAAGCTTAATTTTCATTATTTATTTGTGTAATTTATTGGGTGAGGTTTTATTTATTTATTTTATAAATTATTTACATTTTAAAAATAATTTGAGAGAAAAATATGAGTGTGAGGATTATTGTAATTATTCTCTTAATTAATTGAGAATATGAGTGGAATTTAGTTGGATAGATAATTTAGGGATTAGGAATTCCTTAAATGGAATTTAGTTGAGTCAAATAAGGGATAAATCTATTTTAGAGTTTGGTTGATATTTGTGTCGAGGAAATCATGGATTGGAATTAATTCATAATTATGTATAAATATGAAGCTTGTGTGAGGATGGAGGATAGTGAGGAATACAAATAGAGATAGAGAGAAATGGTGTGAGAGTTTTGAAAAGGCCGAGAGACGAGAGGCCCACAAATGTAATATTCGGGCAATTGGTTTGAATCTGATTTTTCTTGTGTTATTATATACCCATATTTTATTTGTGTTGGTTCTCTCTTCTTTATATACAATTTTGAGTTGAATTAAATGTGGTTTTAATGAAGAATTTAATTGAGGATTCCATGTTAAGGAAGCACACATTTTATTATGTGCAAGGATCTGTTTTATGCAGAATCCCTGCATCACTAGCATCATGATTTTCCTCTACACACAATATCTGAGATGGTGGTAAAAAATGTTGATATGCTTGGACCTATCATGAAAAATTGGATTCACTGAGAGTTTTATACAATTATGGTTGTCACATTAAATCATTGTATTATCCATCTGCTGACAAAATAACCCAACAAGGATCTTCCTCATCTAGATAGCCTCACAATTTGCTTGACTAGTAGCCATGTATTCTTATTCTACTGAACTGAGTGCAACTGATCTCTACTTCCTACTGTACCAAGAAACTACAATTGACCCAATACTGAATATTTCCATTGATGTGCTCTTCCTATCATATGGAAATCGAATTTTCCTCTTGAAAGTGCCTTCATCAATATTTATGCATCTTTTTCCTCTATAGGAATGTACGCTAGCATCATGATTTGCCTCTGCACACAATATTTGAGATGGTGGTAACAAATTTCTATATGCTTGGACCTATCATGAAAAACTGGATTCACTAAGAGTTTTATACAATTATGGTTGTCACATTAAATCATTGTAGTATCCATTTGTTGAAAAAATAACCCAACAAGGATCTTCCTCATCCAGATAGCCTCACAATTTTCTTGAATAACAGCCATGTAATCTGCTTCTACTGAACTGATTGCAACTGATCTCTGCTTCCTATTGTACCAAGAAACTACTATTGACCCAATACTGAATATTTCGCCTGATGTGATCTTCTTGTTTGATGGAAATCAATTTTTCCTTTTGAAAGTGAATTCGTCAATGTTTATGCATCTTGTTCCTCTATAGGAATTTACGCTAGCATCATGATTTTCCTCTTCACACAATATCTGAGATGGTGCTAACAAATGTTGCTATGCTTGGACCTATCATGAAAAACTGGATTCAATTAGAGTTTTATACAATTATGGTTGTCACATTAAATCATTGTAGTATCTATCTGCTGACAAAATAACCCAACAAGGATCTTCCTCATCCAGATAGCCTCACAATTTTCTTGAATAGCAACCATGTACTCTACTTCTACTGAACTGAGTGCAACTGGTCTCTGCTTCCTATTGTACCAAGAAACTACTATTGACCCAATACTGAATATTTCACCTGATGTGCTCTTCCTGTTTGATGGAGTTTCTTCCCAATATACATCTGTGAAGCCTTCTAGCTTCACTCTCTTTTTCCATATGTACCAAAGACCAAATTGAGTGTCGCCTCTGAGGTACACATGTTTAGTTTCCTTCCAATAAATTTTGGTTGGCTTAACCATTTATTGACTAAGTTGGTTAACTACATAACACATGTTTGGTCATGTGTTCACCAAGTACATAAGTGAACCCACAAGCTTCATGTAAATGGTAGCTTCCACCACTTCACCTAAAGTAACATCTCCCTTCCTCCAATTCCCGGCTAGAGGAGTCTCCATGGGTTTGTTGCTCTCCATGTGAAACTTCTTCAATATATCATTGGCATACTTTCCCTGAGAGACAAACAGTTTCCCATCTCCTTGCCAAATTTCCAAACCAAGGAAATAATGCATGATCCCCATGTCTTTCATCTCAAATTCTATTTCCAAATATTCTTTGCAAAATTTTATTAGCTTGTTGGAGCGGGTTCCCCTAGGGTAAATATTGAGTAAATTTTTGTATTTATTTTTGAATATGTGCACTGCACGGAAAGTTCAAGGGGCTTTGGGGTGGGTCAAAGTCCCTCTTTTATGTAAATGTGTTGTAAGGGTAAACTGTGGGCTTCAAACCATGGTTTGAGACCATAGTATCTGCGAGATGGATGAATATAAATATAGATAGATCGAGTCTAGTAAATGATCATGATTTTTTGGGTCTAAGTAAGTGTTTAATATTTTGTGATACATTTTTATAAGTCTGGGTTGGGTAGAAAGGCTCCTGCTAGTTGTGTGCACGAAGACCTAGTCCAGGATGTGTGCGGACTCTGCTGGCTATGTGCGCGGAAGGTAATTGTAAGGGGAAAGTCTCATTGTACTGAACTATTTTGAACCTAATACAAAGACTATTTTTGGTGAAGAAAATGTGTTATGTGTCAGATATCTGTGTACTATTATTGCTTTGAGATCGCTTTACTTCTGTTATGATCGATTATATTTGCGTGAGTAAATCTGTCCTTTATGCATGAATATCTGTTGATGGTTAAGTGCATGCATAGATTTGCTTAAGTTATTGCACATTGTGAAGATATGATTATGTTATTATATATTTGCAACAAATTTGATCTGTGATCCATCTCTTATATGAATATCTGTATTTGTGACAAGATAACCTGACAAGTATTGATCTATATATGCACGCATATATTTCCAATCTACAGTAAGTTCTGTTATAAACATGTTTAGGGCCACCACATTAATTTCTTCCTTAGGGTGCGAAAAATTGGTTCCAGCACCCCCCAATACTGCTTTGAGTGAGACTTTGATCTGCATCAGTAGGTCATTGCCAAAAGGGCTAGTAGTTGGATGGTTTGTTTGTTGCACGATAAACTATGAACCTGGGTTAGGACCCCTCAAGCCAAAAATGGTTCTTTTGTTGGGACTGGGATCATTTTGAGGTAGATTTAATGTTGTGGCATCCTATGCAGAACGAATTGCAAGATTGGCTAGATAGAAATATCCTTGAATTTGCGATCCAAGAGAATGGAAGTTCTAAGATATTTGTTGAAAAGTGGGTTCATAATTATATCTATACAACAGTTCGCGACATATTATTTTGCTCCTTTGCAATTAAGTTTCTTTAATGGTTATCATGATTGATTGAATTCAATAGTTGCGCGAAGGACAACATAATCACTCAGTGGACTCCTGAATTAATACATCAATTAGAAAAGACAAGCAATAAGATCACTCGTGTGATAGATCATTGGATCGATCATGTTTTCGGAGGATTTGTGACTGAATTTTCCATCGATCTGTTTGTGTCATAGTCTAACGCATAAAGGAGATTTTTCAAGGGTGTTAGAGATAATTTCTTGAGCTCTTTGAAGTTATTACTGAAGATGCTATTATGTAAACATGGCTCTCTATGCGAACATATTGCGTGAATGTTCCAAAGATGATTGACTACGTGTAGTGGAATAATTTATCACGCAGACCTGGAAGAAGGGTTTGTTTGCAGTCCTCTCAAGGGTAGATATGATAATGAGGACAAGCCAGAAAATAATAGCTCTAGTGAATATGCGCACTCTGAAGAAGAGGAAGTCTCCTGAGACGAAGTTTCACCAGGATCAGGGAGCCTTGACCATCATTCAGTTCCCATCCACTCCACTTCCACACTCATCTCACAAGTCATCCATTCCTCCTCCACCTCCACCTCCCCTAGGCACAAATATGGTCATGTCTATGAAGCTACCTACTTTCACAGGCATTGGAAATGAAGATATTGAGCAATTTTGGTTTGTGAATGATGTTTTATGGAGAGTACATCAGGTTAATAACGATGATGTTAATAAAGTGTAGTTAGCCAATGCTTTCCAAGATCGCGTTTTGGAATGGTATATCAAATATGTACATGAAAACCTTAATGCCACTCTGGATGAATTGAAAGATGCCCTAAAATAACAATTCAAAAAGCCTAAGTCATATGTGCAGTGTGTTACAGAATTTAAATAGATTCACCAAGAGATAAATGAATCAGTGCAGGAGGCAAATCAGAGACTGAAGCGCACTATCAAAGATGGTGGATTCACTATCGATGATACCCAACACAAGGAGTGGTTTAATTCTACGCTACTCCCACATCTGCGCCAACCATTGGGTCAATAAAATATTTCCATGCAGACTGAGGCTGTGGATATTGCGATGAAATTAGAAGCTATGCCAACACCTTTTGTGCTTGGAACTCAGCAGATTCAGAGTCATTTAGAAGAAATGCATTTGGATATTTAGAATCTGCACAGAGATAAGGGCAAGGAGGTGTGCGCAGAAGTCTGGTGCATATGATGTAAAGTTGTTGGGCATCATAAATATCAATGTCATGTCTTTAATTATTATCTAAACAATGGAGGACCAAGCCCACTAAAGAGCACGACAAGGTCAGGCAGTATACCTCTAGTATGGTGTGTGATCTGTCATGTTACAGTCTTCATGCAATAGATTTATGTCCAGGGGTTGGAAAATATATGCCTGAGATAAAGTAGTTGTTCTGTAGATTATGTTAGTCATTGGGACATGATGAACAAAACTGTCAAAATTTTGACATGATGTTAAACAAAGCTAAAATATTCGTCTAGGCATGGGGGATTTCAGAACAGGGGAAGAGGAAGAGGACACAGATCAACTGGTTGAGGAAGGGGGAAGGTCATTTTCTATAACTACGGAGATGTTGGTCACTATGTGTGTGACTTTCCAAATCCAACGTGACAATCATGCATGTATTTTTGATAGTTTGACCATGTAATAGAAGATTTTCTTGTTTTATTTGCTAAGATGTAGGAGAAAAATATGCAAACTCCGACGTTGAATCTTCAGATGGTTTGAGAAGAAACCCGCGAGGAATATTGTAGCATGAATGTGGTCACTAGGAGCTGTGAAACCACTAATGAGGATAAGGGAGAAAATCCGGATACTGACCTTTGGATTCATAAGGCACCTAAGAACAAGGATGGATTTGATTTACAACATGCAAAGGAGACTTTTGTTGAAGCATGAAAGGGCTTTGCAGAAGGAAGCGCATCAACATTAGGTACACCCATGGAGGTAGGAGTAGATGATGAAATCAAGCCATTTTTACAAGCTTGCATTAAGTTACTTCTGAACAAAAAAGTGGTGGAGAACCTTCAAGAATTGATAGATAACTATGCAAAAAAGGAACAACCTCTGATATAACATAAAGATGTCAACAAAATCTATAAGAATAAGAAAAGAACAGGGCGAGAGATGCGTATGACCGCTCAGACAGGTGCTTATGAGATGGATTAGGTTATTCTAGATCTAGGGTCTAATGCAAATGTCTAACCTAAGCAAACTTGGAAGTGCATGGGAGAACCCAAGATGGAGTGGTATACCATTCAACTGCGCATGGAAAATTAATATAAAATCATTCCATTAGGAAGGCTATCATAAGTCGTAGTTAGTATTGAAGGTGTTAAGGTACTTGCAGATTTCGAAGTTATACAAATTGTGGATGATATTTATCCTTATCCTACGTTGTTAGGATTGGATTGGGCTATTGATATGGAGGGTATCATAAAACCGAAGAGAAGAAGGATGGAGTTTGAAAAAAATGGAACTAGAGTCATAATTCCCCTAGATCCTACAGAAGGAGAAAGATACACAGATTTTACACACGTTGATGATGATATTAACCATATCTATAAGTTAACTTTGCGTGACGAAGATTGGATCAATCCAATGGTTGATGGAAGGCTTAATTTTGAAAAGGATAACTCTTGCTTGTCATATTTTGATGAAGAATTAGAGAACTGGCAGAACCAATTACATGAAGTATCTGCTTTGCGCTGAAATCAAGTGACTATATCTCTTCGGTGCATAACATCATAGGTACTTGAATTAACTCATTATGATGTTTTAACTAATGTAAATAAATTTTTAGGAGAACTTGAAATAACTATCCCTGAAGGACAAATATTCCATGCCTTAGATCTCGGACTACGCGCTACTCCAACATGATGGTGGGAGACTCATAAAGAGAACATGGGAAGCTGGGATGAATGTGCGCGAATGATGAGATTACACTTTCAATGTCCAACTATCATAATGGAAGAAGTCTACTCTGGAAAGGATGATTCGCATAGACATTTGGCTAAATGGAGTGAGGTATAGGGCATAGAATCGAGACCTGAATGGGTCCACATGTTAATTCATACATTGGGGAAGGTACCTACTGATTGGTATCTGGAGATAGAGTTCTACCGAGGTACTAGTGAATGTTCTACGTTGATGGAGAGTTTCATTCTAACCTTCAACTTTGAGAGTGGGTTTGTTAAGATTGGTAAAGCATTGCATGATATTCAAGAAGTTATCTTTGACACAACAAATCCAATAGTAGAGCGCGCTTCGCCAGCCTGGGATGCACAAATGAAGGATATTGTTAATTGTAGAAATATGATGGTTGGAGAAAATGAAAAAGATCCAAGGAATATCATAATTCCAGAATCTAAGGGACAATGCACAGTTTCTAGGCCCTCAATCACTTCACTAGATGTCACGAAACGCTTAAATATTCAGAAAGTGAATATTGGATTTGAAGAGAAACTAAAGTTGGCAAATATTTGAGATTATTGGGATGATGACACAGTAGGAAAGGTTGTTGAGCTGTTGATAGTGTATCAAGAATTATTCCCTATGAAGTTCTTAGAGTTGAAAGGAATAATTAGAGAGCTTGGAGTCATGAAGATCACTTTGAAACTTGATGTGCACCTAGTGAAGCAATGCCCATATAGATTGAATCCAAAATATAAGCAGAAGGTGAAGGAAGATTTGGATAAAATGGTTGCTACAGGCATCAAAGAACAAGTGGAAGAGTTTGATTGGGTGAGTTCAATGGTAGTGCAAGATAAGAAGACAAAAGGAGAAATCAGGATTTGTGTAGACCTGCGCAAGTTGAATGATGCTTGTGTACATGATCCATTCCCAACTCCATTCTCTGATTATATGTTGGACAACATCGGAGGACAAGAATTTTATTCATTCACAGATGGTTTCTTAGGGTATCATCAGATCAGGATTGCGCCAGAGGATCACAATAAGAGTACCTTTATAGCAGAATGGGGATCTTTCCAGTATACAACATGCCCTTTGGCTTGAAGAATGCACCTCCCATCTTCTTGCATGTAGTAGTAGTTGTATTCAAGGAGTATATCCATAAGTTCCTAGAAGTATACTTTGATGATTGGACTATTTTTGGGTTACTGAAAATGCATGTCTCAAATCTGCGCTTAATGCTAGATACTTGTAGAAAGTATCAAAACTCACTAAAATTGAATATATGTATATTCTGTGTGCCATTTAGGATATTACTTGGTCACATTTTTGTCAGCAAGGGTTGATGGTAGATCTCGCCAATCACAGTGATTGTTAATTTGGAGGTACTTGCGAATGTCAAACAATTGCGCTCAATATTGGGGCACACTGGCTATTATTGAAAGTTCATTCAGGGTTATGCGTTGATAACTGCAGCCATGGAAAAATTTCTCAAGAAGGATGCAACATTCTGCTGGGATGAGGAATGTTAGAAGAGTTTGAATTGTTGAAGGAAAATATGGTCGTGATTCCCATTCTGATCTTTCCAAATTGTTAAAAGGTATTTCATGTGCATGTTGATGCCTCCTGTATCATGCTCGAAGCTATTTTAGCACAGTGAAGAGATAGAGAGATTGATAATCCTATTTCCTATGCCAATCGGAAGCTCTCAAGTGCACAATGGAATTATTCATCCACAGAAAGAGAAGCATTAGCGATGGTGTATGCATTGTAGAAATTACGCCACTACCTATTAGGAGGACATTTCAATATGTTTACTGATCACTCTTATTTAAAGTACCTTGTCAATAAGCCTATGTTGGGTGTGAAGATCTACAGGTGGTTGTTACTATTCTAGAAGTATGAATTTTAGATAATTATGAAACCAAGAAGGTTGAATACTAGGCTAGACCATTTATTGCGCATTGAGACTAGTGAAGAACATACTAGCTTGGAGGAAGGATTACCAGATGCACAGTTGTTTGCAATCAAGATATTTGATGGCCATTTTCCTGATATTATTCAGTTCTTAACTACTGGACGAGTGCCTGAGGAATATAAAGTACAAAATAAGAAATATCTTGTGGCACGCACAACAGACTTCACTATTATTGCTGGACAGTTGTACAAGAAGGGTGTAGACAAAATCCTGCGAAGATATGTTTTGGAGTATGAAAGGCATGAAATCTTAGATGTAGCTCATGGAGGGGTTGCCGACGGTCACTATGCAGGGAAGGAAACCGTGCAAAATATTTTGTGAGCTGGGTTATGGTGTCCCACATTGCACAATGATGACTATGCACATTGTCACGCATTTGATGTATGCCAGAGGACAAAGAATCCATTGCGCAGAGATGATATGCCCATGCATCCACAAGTGGCACTGCAAGCATTTGAGAAATGGGCCATAGACTTTGTAGGAACTATTAACCCTCTAGGAAAGAAGAGTGGTGTGCATTACATAATCACTGCAACTGATTATGTAACCAGATCGGCTTAAGATAAGCCAATAAAGGATTGTACTGCGGATACAGTTGCACACTTCATATTTGATAATATTGTGACCCGCTTTGGATGCCCTAAGATTCTAATAAGTGATTGAGGCACACAATTTGTGAATGAAACGACTTCTGGATTCATCATCAGAAGAGAACCCCATATCATCCATAGGAAAATGGTGCAGTGGAAGCTTTCAACAATATATTGGAGACTGCACTTAAAAATATTTTCAATGCTAATTGGAATGATTGGGATGAGCGCATACCCGTAGTTCACTGGGCATATATAACCATATGTACAAATTTGACTAGAAGGACACCATTCTTGATGGTGTATGGGCAAGAAGCTGTGTTTCTGATGGAGTACATTGTTCCCATTCTAAGCATCGCAGCATTCACAAATATGGCAGAGGCAGATATTATGGAGGAATGGTTGTCACAATTGGTCGCACTTGAAGAAGATCGCTTTATCACAAATTTCCATCATCAAGTTCAATAGGCACGTGAATAGGCATGACATGATAGGCACATCAGAAAAAAGGTATTTAAGGAATATGATTTGGTCTTGTTGTATGACAGCAAGTTTTCGCGTCACCCAGGGAAGTTCAAGATGCATTGGCTAGGGACATATATTGTTAAGGAGATCACTGATGGACGTGCAGTGCACTTGACCACGCTGAGTGGATAATATCTTCCTAGGTATGTCAATGGAAGCTGATTGAATCCATATAGGGATGACCCTGTCCCTGCATGCACCAAATAACTATATGGACGAAGTATTGGATCTTCACATAAGGGATGGTGGATGTGAATACAGGTGCAACGTGCATGCGGTAGCTGTTCGAGGAGGTTGATTGGGTCGCAGAGGTGCCAAAATCTAGCTGTTGGAATAGTAAATCTAGAAAATATAGTTTTATTACCATTTAAGGGAGCATCTAGGTTGCATTCAATGTGGGAATTTTACCATATTTGTAACCATTTTTTCATTTATGGAGACAAATTAATGCATAAGGGATCATTGAAGACACGTAAAAACTATAAATATGACCTAAGGGGTCGCATTAGTTCCCTTTGCTTTCTGTGTGTATTTTGTACCTTGAGCTCTCTAATTATTGCAAGCTACTCATTTTCCATGTATGTTCTAGATCTGAGATTTGAGGAGGAGTTGCATCGTAGGGGTCTCAGGTACGTTATCCCTCCTAGCATGATAACTACGCGCCCTGAAGAAGATCTCACTGCGCTCGTTGCCAAGACTCCTACACTCGCCAAAACCAATAAGAGTCAGACATCAGGGACCCGTAAATCCCCTATAGATAAGACTCTAAAGCCGCACTCCAATACGTTTGAGCACCAGAAGAGACCCATGGCAGAGCTTCCTGAGACCATCATGGAGGAAGAGGATGTGGTCAAAGTGGCCCCATTCTCACGGTTTTCCACCTATGTCGCATTGTGTAAGGCATTAGTCAAGATCCTGAAGGATCTTGAAAAAGTGTGGTCTTCTATTAACATGCCTTTAATACCAGAGAATGCCCCACTTGAAGGCGATATGTTAGATAAAGTACTGCAACTGAAGATGGAGGATTGAGACCTCGCTAATGCTAAGAAATTTCTAGAGCTAGCACCTGAGCGATACCTATACCACGTACATTATTGTTGCACATTGGGTTCAACGTTCCGCGTATGTTTCGTGACATGGAATAACCGCCTCTCATGGATCCTAACTCTGGTGATTGTAGCAGAGACTAAAGCTTGCTAGTTTTGGTCTAACAAAAATCATGATTCCAACAAGTGGAATTAGAGCGACAAGTCTCGAGTTCGAAACTCACCTGACTCGCGTTGGGGGTGTTGGGGTTCCCATGTTTTGGCCAGATTGGCAAGACCAAAAGATGAGACAACATCAGAACCACTTTGGGGCCCTAGGATCTAGCCCTCCTGGACCCGGAGAGGGATCTCTCCAATAAACAAAGAATGATTTATCTTTGAAGCTCAGAATGAGATGTTAGGCTAGTTATGAAGCGTAGTAGGGGGGTTTTAAAATGATTTGGTTGAAGGGTTGTTGGGTTGGTTAGGAGATCACAGACTGGGAAAGCAATGGGAAGAAAGGAACAGAACAGCAGGAGGCTTCAGCAAGAAGAATGGGCCAAGACCGTGCCATCCATTGGGCTAGGGAGTCATGGGAGGAAATTACTTGCATCCACTAGCCAAGGCTTCCAAAGGGCAAGTCATCTAATACTAGAGGATCTTTAGATTAGATGATGGGGTGGAACATTAAGGGAGAAAAGTGAAAGAAGGAGAACAACCCAATTTCTGTCTATAGATCAGGCCAGAGGTCATTTAACTCCAGACCTGCTTGGACATACTCAAAGGCAGCTCTCAAAGAGACAACGGGGCTGCTTATAGATCAGAACAGAGGTCATTTAACTCCAGGCCTGCTTTAGCAACTCCAAGGGAAAACAAAGATAAGGTAAACGAAAGGATCTTAGAAAGGTAAGTTGGTCGTGCAAGGATCCTAGTGGACAGGGCTTTCACCTATCCCCAGTGTTCCCAAACCTTCCAGCTGAAACCCAGCAAGAACATCTAAGCACCGATTCAACCAATTCATACATCAGCCAACAAGAAATAACATCTACTGCGCTGGTTAAATCAACTAAAAACAGCTCTTAGATAGCACACAGAGAAGAAAACATAAAGGTAGGGAGAGCAGACAGCATAGGGCACCAAACAAGGGTGAATCCTATACCATTATTCTGATGCCTACCAGAAGAACATGAAACAATATGGAAATGTAAATAACAGAGTTAAGAAAAACATCACCAATAGCAATAGACCAGGATCCTGTGAAATGCGCTTTGATTAATTGATGCAAAACCAGTCATGTACAATAAGCTCAATGGCTGTTACAGTCTAGACTTCTCCTCCCGGCCTATTACATACAAACTACTCTGCTATTCCCTCCCAAGACTGTTCTAACAGTCAAATGAATCCCTCTAACAGCGGATGCCCAGCAAGGCAACAACAACCTTTTCAATAGTTCTCAGGGATTCTTATAGGAGAAAAATGAGAGAGAGAGAACAGCAGGAGTAGATAGACAATTAAATGAGATTCATTAAGACAGAATGGCGGAAGTGTCCACGCCGACTCTGCTTAGTGACTTTCTGCAGTGCTGTAGGTACTCCGTGGACTGTTTGGAGGCTCTGTCAGGCTGGAATCGACCTCTGATATTTCTTTGGGATCCTTCAACTGTCTGGAGCTCTGTGCTAGCCATTATGAAATAAATGACATGGATGGGAGCCCGTGACTTCTCCATACCTCCATTACTGTTGCTCAGACAGTCTTTAATGAAGCTCCTGTCTGTGCATTTAATTTCCCTGGGCTCGAGAGGCATGGAGAACGCTGTAGGAGGTGTACTTCTGGATAAGAGTACTTCTACTGATATTTAAACACAGATAAGACTCTTTGCGTGCTTAAGTCTTCAAACTGTGCTTCGATCCTTTGAATACGGGATTAGCGCTTCAAATATTTAATCACAGGCTCAAATCCTTCGATCGTCCCACTATTTCTTTATCTTGCCACCAAATTAACTGTCATTACTATAAGCACCACTTAAAATATACTACAGCAAAGTACAAGCGATGGTGGTGGAGGAAATGTAGTGAAGAGCGGAGGAAACAGTGTGAGCTTGATGGAGAATCGGTGGAAAGAACACAGAGCGGTGGAGAAACGATCAACAATGTAAAAACCCAAAGATTATTGCTTGGGAAAAATACAAAGGAAAACATGAAAAACAATGGAGCGGAGGCCATGACACATGGTAATTAAGGACGGCCGAATGGGGCACGCAACGAGCCATCGAGATCTGGGAGGAAATGGCTTATTTATGATCTAATCGTTCAATGAGCAATCGGAGAATTAGGCGGTGTCGCGTTACCATGACAAGAATGTTAGATTGCAATTGAGAAAATCTTATGATTACATACCGATCGTCGGATCTGGGATCAGATGGATGGTCGATCTGTCGGAGGAGATGGGGGAGAGAGGCGGTGGGTGATAATCACGATCATATGAGTAAATAGATCAGCAGGGAGAGATCAACGGTGGGGAAGTGATCGGAGGATCGGGAGTGAGACTTGCGATTGATCGGGGGGCACGCACAGAACGATGCGATTGCGATCGGAGGGGAGATTGCGATTAAGTGATAGCCAAAGGATCGCGGGAAGGATGGACGACTGGGATCGAATCGGAAGGTTTCAATCGGGGCGGTGCCAATGAGTGCTGCGATTGCGATGAGCCGGGCCTTGCAATTGGCGGACAGCCGTCGGATCTCGGCGAACCAACGGTTCAGATCGGAGCGAGGACTTAACGTTATAATCAAATCGCATCGGGGTTTTTGCTGTTTACAAAGGGTTTTTCCTCCCGCTGATAGTTCCGATTGCGATTGGCCCCGGGACTTAAGCGTTTGGTCTTGGGTGACGGGCATGTGGGGAAGTGGTTTGACAGGAGCCTGCGGTAAAGGGGCTAGGCCTTATATTAAGGTCGGACTATGGGTTTTTTACCCCTTTAATGGACTTTGAGGGGTTAAAAGGGAAACGATAGAAGGGGAAAGGGGGAAAAAGGCTAAGCAAAGGTTAGGGGGGGAATTTAAAGGGGATTTTGGGGGAATTTGAGGAGTAAATGGGGAAATAGAAGGGGAGAAAAGGGGGAATAAAAAGAGGTTAAATGAGGGAAAAATAAAGGGGAAAGGAGGCCTTTGGGCATTTCTTCATCAGCAGAGAGGCTTTAAAAGGGGAATCAGCAGAGGGGAAACTATCAAAGGATAAAAGACACAAGGAGGCTTCAAGGAAACTGTGTTTTCAGGGGAAATGCATTCCTTGAAGACTCAACAACAATTTAGCCCCCTATTTGCTTGTCAAAAATTTCATAGGGGGGCTAACAGTGGCTCCACATGGGGATGGCTTCTTCTTGAAGGAGTCAAGAATTCAGAAACTGATCTCTTGGTGTAGGTCAGATGCCTGCTGCTATAAGCCATCTTTCTTCTTTGATCAGCTGCCACAAACTATGAAGACATCATTTCAGCAGTAAAATTCTTCCAAACAACAACCTACCCACTCTACAGCCCTAAAATTTTTCTTCTGGGTGCATTTGGACTTGCAGACCCTTTTACATCATTAATTTTTACAAACAGGAAAAAAAATAAACCTATTCTACTTCTACCCTTATTGCTCCATGAGACCAGATTAGACTGTTGGTCTCATATGCTTCTCTACCTACACTACTACCTGCTAGGATTAGACTGTCTAGCAGGTTTCTTCTCTACATTCTAAAATAGAAAATGAAATAACTAAATACATGCTCATAGACTGAGCTTTATTGAGCTTTTCCTACCTACCCTACTCTACTGACATATTTACAAGTCTGGCTTACAAACATTGTCTTCCAATGTAACCAGTCCTTCAAGTGATCCCATGACTGGTCCTTCTTGCTCAGCTCCTTGAGCAGGCTGGATAGGCAGGGCAGCTCCCACTCTTTTTGTTCAACATTAGCAGCCTTGAAAAGTTTTGTTTCTGTTTGCAACATGCTGCTGAGCAAGACCTTTGATCCTTCTTCAAATGTACGCAGGAAATGTGCATAAGGATCATGAAAAGATACCTGGCTATGAATATTTGGCAGGCCGGCTTCGACCAGGATCTCTCCTTCTTCCACTGAATCAAGAATGAGACTCTCATGATGTAGAATGTCTCCCTCATCCTCTGAACTGGAGGACTCGTCATATATTGGGGTTGAGTCCTCTCGGAGCTTCGATATGTTGTGCTCTGAGGTGCAGGGCTCTGTGAAAAGATCCATGTGCTCTTGAGCAGGGGCGTATTCCTTTGCTTCCTCTTCTTCAAGAGCAAGCTCCTTGCTTTCATCGTGCTCAAGAGCCTCTTCTTTGCTTTCCTCCTCATCTTCTGAAAGGAAATACTGCCGGCCTCCGATTTCATGACACTCTTCACCGATGCTTTCATAACTTTCCCCATCAGTGTCATAGATAGGCGGACCTGACCAAGTCCACCATTCTGAGCGCACGGCAGGCCTTTCTTCGTTCTGATCCACCGAGGAGTCTTCTGATTCAGAACCAACAAACTCGAACAATGACTGAGCAGGAGAGTGTGTTCTATAGAATATTTCTAGGGAGGACTGCTGGTTTAATATCCGATCAATCTCTTCTTCTGTCAAAAGAGGGATTTCCCTTTCATCATGGACAGAAGAGTAGCAATCCTCTTGCTCTAGTGTAGGCTGATTTGGAGGCTGGATGTTTCTTTGAGCCTCTTCTTCTTCATCAGATTCTGCCTCTTCCATGTAGTCATCTGCTTCCTCAAGGCAGCTTTCCCTATCAGCCTGTGCTAATAGGTTCTGATGTTCTTTGGTCAGCGTAACACAAGGCATAGGTAAGCAATCAGGCAATTCCTGATCACTTTCCTCTTCATCTTCTACAGATTCTTGAGCATCATATAGGTCCTGCTCATCTTCTAGGTCTTGAGTTTGTTCTTGTTCTGAAGACGACATGACCCGCTCTAAATAATCATCATCTGTATTCATATTGGCCATCTGCGTCTCCAGCATTTTGGTAAGCACTTCTGTTATTCTGCATGCTTTATTATACAAAGCATTATACTTTGCGTCCCTGTCCATGCTTGGATTCGTGCTTATGCAAAGAAGGCTACTATCTCTTCTCAACCAGTTCAGTGTTCCTCACCAGTGGAGTCATTTGGTCTTTGGATCATAGGGAGTGTGGAGTCGCCAGGTGGATGATTATGAATGTTTGAAGCAAGATGCTGTCCACCATCAGTAATGAAAAGCCAATCTAAAGGCAAAGCAGTTCTTGACTCTCAGATTTGTTCCCCAGCGGAGTCGCCATTATGTTGGGGTTCCCATGTTTTGGCCAGATTGGCAAGACCAAAAGATGAGACAACATCAGAACCACTTTGGGGCCCTAGGATCTAGCCCTCCTGGACCCAGAGAGGGATCTCTCCAATAAAAAAAGAATGATTTATCTTTGAAGCTCAGAATGAGATGTTAGGCTAGTTATGAAGCGCAGAAGGGGGGTTTTAAAATGATTTGGTTGAAGGGTTGCTGGGTTGGTTAGGAGATCACGGACTGGGAAAGCAATGGGAAGAAAGGAACAGAACAGCAGGATGTTTCAACAAAGAGGATAGGCCAAGACCGTGCCATCCATTGGGCTATGGAGTCATGAAAGGAAATTACTTGCATCCACTAGCCAAGGCTTTCAAAGGGCAAGTCATCTAATACTAAAGGATCTTTAGATTAGATGGTGGGATGGGACATTAAGGAGAGAAGGTGAAAGAAGGAAAGACCGCCAGATTTCTGTCTATAGATCAGGTCAGAGGTCATTTAACTCCAGACCCGCTTGGACATACTCAAAGGCATCTCTCAAAGAGATAATGGAGCAGCTTATAGATCAGACCAGAGGTCATTTAACTCCAGGCCTGCTTTAGCAACTCCAATGGAAAACAAAGATAAGGTAAACGAAGGGATCTTAGAAAGGTAAGATGGTCGTGCAAGGATCCTAGTGGACAGGGCTTTCACCTATCCCCAGTGTTCCCAAACCTTCCAGCTGAAACCCAGCAAGAACATCTAAGCACCGATTCAACCAATTCATACATCAGCCAGCAGGCAATAACATCCGTTGCGCTGGTTAAATCAACTGAAAACAACTCTTAGATAGCACACAGAGCAGAAAACATAAAGGTAGGGAGAGCAGACAGCATAGGGCACCAAACAAGGGTGAATCCTATACCATTATTCTGATGCCTACCAGAAGAACATGAAACAATATGGAAATGTAAATAACAAAGTTAAGAAAAACATCACCAATAGCAATAGACCAGGATCTTGTGAAATGCGCTTTGATTAATTGATGCAAAACCAGTCATGTACAATAAGCTCAATGGCTGTTACAGTCCAGACTTCTCCTCCCGGCCTATTACATACAAACTACTCTGCTATTCCCTCCCAAGACTGTTCTAACAGTCAAATGAATCCCTCTAACAGCGTATTCCCAGCAAGGCAACAACAACCTTTTCAATAGTTCTCAGGGATTCTTATAGGAGAAAAATGAGAGAGAGAGAACAGCAGGAGTAGATAGACAATTAAATGAGATTCATTAAGACAGAATGGCGGAAGTGTCCACGCCGACTCTGCTTAGTGACTTTCTGCAGTGCTGTAGGTACTCCGTGGACTGTTTGGAGGCTCTGTCAGGCCGAAATCGACCTCTGATATTTCTTTGGGATCCTTTGACTGTCTGGAGCTTTGTGCTAGCCATTCTAAAATAAATGACATGGATGGGAGCCCGCGACTTCTCCATACCTCCATTACTATTGCTCAGACAGTCTTTAATGAAGCTCCTGTCTGTGCATTTAATTTCCCTGGGCTCGAGAGGCATGGAGAACGCTGTAGGAGGTGTACTTCTGGAGAAGAGTACTTCTGCTGATATTTAAACACAGATAAGACTCTTTGCATGCTTAAGTCTTCAAACTGTGCTTCGATCCTTTGAATATGGGATTAGCGCTTCAAATATTTAATCACAGGCTCAAATCCCTTCTGATCCGTCCCTGCTGCTGTGCTGGCGGCTGAATTGGCCTGTCTGTACTATCTGCACACTTAAAATATACCTGCTTAAAGTCTGGGCAGTGGTGGCGGAGGAAATGCAGTGAAGGCGGAGGAACGGTGGCGGAGCAGTGGAGAATCGGTGGAAAGAGCACAGAGCGGCGGAGAAACGATCAACAATGTAAAAAACCCAAAGATTATTGCTTGGGCGAAATACAAAGGAAGACACGCAAAACAATGGAGCGGAGGCCATGGAGGTGGGACCCGGTGGAGGCGGAGAGGGAACAAACCAGAACCGTCAGATCTGGGAGGAAATGGACGGCTATGATCTAATCGCTCAATCACAATCTGAGGTCGGGGCGGGGAGCAATCGCGATGCACAACAAGAATGTTCCGATTGCGATTAGGGAGGTGCTGCGATTAAACACCAATCGTCGGATCTGGGATCAGATGGACGGTCCACGTCTAATCGGAGGGAGATGGGGAGAGGCGGCGGGCGATGATGCGATCAGCGCAGAGCCGTAAGATCAGCAGGGAGAGATCAACGGTGGGGAAGTGATCGGAGGATCGGGAGTGAGACTTGCGATTGATCGGGGGGCACGCACAGAACGATGCGATTGCGATCGGAGGGGAGATTGCGATTAAGTGATAGCCAAAGGATCGCGGGAAGGATGGACGACTGGGATCGAATCGGAAGGTTTCAATCGGGGCGGTGCCAATGAGTGCTGCGATTGCGATGAGCCGGGCCTTGCAATTGGCGGACAGCCGTCGGATCTCGGCGAACCAACGGTTCAGATCGGAGCGAGGACTTAACGTTATAATCAAATCGCATCGGGGTTTTTGCTGTTTACAAAGGGTTTTTCCTCCCGCTGATAGTTCCGATTGCGATTGGCCCCGGGACTTAAGCGTTTGGTCTTGGGTGACGGGCATGTGGGGAAGTGGTTTGACAGGAGCCTGCGGTAAAGGGGCTAGGCCTTATATTAAGGTCGGACTATGGGTTTTTTACCCCTTTAATGGACTTTGAGGGGTTAAAAGGGAAACGATAGAAGGGGAAAGGGGGAAAAAGGCTAAGCAAAGGTTAGGGGGGGAATTTAAAGGGGATTTTGGGGGAATTTGAGGAGTAAATGGGGAAATAGAAGGGGAGAAAAGGGGGAATAAAAAGAGGTTAAATGAGGGAAAAATAAAGGGGAAAGGAGGCCTTTGGGCATTTCTTCATCAGCAGAGAGGCTTTAAAAGGGGAATCAGCAGAGGGGAAACTATCAAAGGATAAAAGACACAAGGAGGCTTCAAGGAAACTGTGTTTTCAGGGGAAATGCATTCCTTGAAGACTCAACAACAATTTAGCCCCCTATTTGCTTGTCAAAAATTTCATAGGGGGGCTAACAGGGGGGGAGATTGTTGGACATTGGGTTCAATGCTCCACATGTGTTTCGCGACATGGAATAACCACCTCTTGTGGACCCTAACTCTGGCGATTATAGCAAATACTAAAGCCTACAAGTTTTGATCTAATGGCAATCATGATTCTAACAATTATGAGGGGGGACTCATGCACATGGAGGAAAAGCGATGGGTGTTGGGCCTGCACGAGGCAAGGCTTTTGAATTTATTGTAGGTCCCACATTTTGGGCGCAACCCAATAAATGATATATGTGTGTGACAATTGCTCATGCTAGTGCATGATGATGCTTTATGTCTAGGATAACGCATACCCATTAATGTCGCATTGATCCATCAGATCACTGACTTGCTTGATCAAGGTGCAAATCCCATGGTTGATTTCAAAGGGAAGGAACAGGAAAAGAAGGTGGCAGACAAAATCAAGGTGACTGACCAGGTGTCACACCATAATAGAGGATTCATAGTTATTGAAATCAACGTCCCAACCATACAATTTGGGATGCTCATCTTGGCCTACAAGATGATGTGGAAGTGTGGGCCTAAGGAATTCCATGCACAAGTAATTGGACTTGCAGGATAGTGTGAGAAGGGAGTCATCTATAAATAGGCGTAGTATTTGTGCAAGGAATTTTTGGAGAACATGTGTGAGGCGCAAGATGAGGGAAAGCACTTCTATTATGCTTTGATCATGCAGTTGATAACCCTCATTAGCTGGAAGAACCTAGATAGTTTCCTGACATAGAGCGACAGATGTATGAAGTCGCGTAGTATGCCACATTGTGGAGTTCCTCTGTCCCCATGCGCATCATGGAAAACAAAATATTTTGGGTCTTGTTCAATGCCTCAATATTTTAGGCGATTCAATCCAAACTGAGGTTGTCTCCAACTTTGAATGGGTAGTACAAGTTGATTGTGTATTTTAAAGCCACATTCCACAACATTCACATCCACACGAAGGGCACAATTGAAGGAATTTGGTACGAATTTCTGTATCTCGTCACCGAGGACGATTTTTTGTGCGTCACTGTAGAGTGGCCACCAGGTTGGTTGGAGTTGCACACCACGGAAGGTGCATATACCTCTTTCCGAAGATGCTCACCAAGCCTCGCAAGGGTACATAACCTACTGAGAAGACCATTGGAGCAGAGCCCACGCCGACTACAACCGGCGAAACAATTGACCTAGAGACAGAAATTGCACCTAAGAAGAATGGTATTGGGCCTAAGGAGATAGAGGAGTAAGTGGAAGTCTAGCCTTCCATGGGATAAAAGCGCGGTTCTCAAATTGCAGGAGGATCAAAGAAGAAACACAAAGGTTCCAAATCCACTGGAGAAGAAGAAATGACACTGACCGAGGATGATTTCAACGAGATAGCCAACACAGTCATGACAAAAATTGAGGATATGTGGATGGACCTAGAAGTTTAGTACATGGTTGCACTCGATGGGGTGTAGAGAGAAATCCAAGAGCTGAAATGTCAAGTGAGCCTGATGCAGGCGAGCGTAGCACAAGTGAGCCAGTTACAAGTGAGTGTGTCTGCTGCTAGCGCACAACCCATAAAAATTGTTTTGCCTTGGTTAGGAGAGGCCCACTTGGTTCAAATTCCTGAACAAGCCATTCGAGTTGAATCCCAGCTGCTGCATGCAGAACTCCAAGCCTACCAGGAAATAAATGTTGATTTGACTACATATGGTCCACAACATGATCATGGATGAGCTAAAGTTTCGAGAAGCTCACACATACCATGACATCATTGAATCACATTAGCATGCAGTAGACCTATAGTGGAAGAAACAGAGCGCATAGAAGCATGTCAAGTAGTCGAGGCTCAACGTGCTACACTCAAAGAAAATATCAACCAAGCCTGTAGTGATGTGCTAGTGGTCCCCACCACATCCACCCCAATAGATAAATTAAAAGGGTTGGCCGTTGAACTAAAAGCCTCACGTGCAGAGGTTCAAACTGTCTGGGTGGAATTCAAACACCAGATCACCAATATTCAGCAGAATTTGCAACCAGAAACCCCACCAAAATTTAGAGCTCAGAGGGTTGCAGAGGTCAAGCAGGTTACAGATAGCATATCTCTAGTAGTTACATAGTGTGGTCAGTTATTAGACAAGGTGATGGGTGTCTTGAATTCAGTTCAGAATGACCCAATGGTCTAGCAGCTGCACAATGAGTTGCACATCAAGGAGAAACAATTTTTTGATATTAGGATGGCAGTTCCCACCCTCGTGATTGCACAATATCTCGCCTGCCTACATGAGGTCCAAGTAATAAAAATAGAAATTGAGGACCTGCATCAAAGAGAACAATTTCTTGAAGCAAGGATGGAGTCGTGGGCTGAGGGGGCTCTACAACTATCACAAACATTGGATGGCGTGTTGAAGACACTTCAACAAAGTCAGAGAAGTATTGAACTTGCTACTAAAGGGCCAACTACAAAAAAATTGGGAATTGAAGCACAGGGAACTTCTGTGCAGAGTCTCGAGGTTGTGTTGCCACTAAAAATTTCTGTTGCTACGTACCAAGCGAATATGAAGAAGTCGGCCCCATAGTGACTCTGGACGAGTCATAGGTTTGTGTTAGGGGCCTGTTGGAGCGAGGTCCCCTGGGGTGAATTTTAAGTAACTTTTTTTATGTAATTTGGATATGCACGCTACGCGGAAAGGTAAAGGGGCTTCGGGGAAATTCAAAGTCCCTCTTTTATGTTAATGGGTTGTAAGGGTAAACTGTGGGCCTCAAACCATGGTTTGAGATCATAGTATATGCACACTGGATGAACATTAATATAGATAGATCGAGTCTAGTAAATGATCATGATGTTTTGGATCTAAGTAAGTGTTTATGATTTTGTGATACATTTTTTAAAATTTGGGTTGGGTAGAAACGCTCCTGTTGGCTGTGTGCGAGGAGATGTAGTCGTGGCTGTGTGCGGACTCCACTAGCTGTGTGCGCAGAAGGGTAATTGTAAGGGGAAAGTCTCACTGTACTGAACTATTTTGAATCTAATACAAATATTGTTTTTGGTGAAGCAAATGTGTTATGTGTCAGATATCTATGTACTGTTATTTCTTTGAGATCGCTTTACTTCTATTATGATTGATTATATCTACATGAGTAAATCTGTCCTTTATGCATGAATATTTGTTGATGGTTAAGTACATGAATATATCTGCTTAAGTTATTTCACATTGTGAATATCTGATTATGTATTATATATCTGTGACAAAGTTGATCTGCGATCCATCTGTTATATGCATTATCTTTGTTTATGACAAGATGAATTGATAAGTATTGATCTATATTTTCACGCATCGGTTTCCAATCTACAATAAGTTCTGTTATAAACTTGTTTAGGGCCACCACATTAATTTATTCCTCAAGGTGTGGAAACATGGTTCCGGCAGCCCCCCATACTGCTTCAGGTGAGACTTTGATCTACGCTAGCAGGTCATTGCTGAAAGGGCCATTAGTTCGAGGGTTTTTGGGTTGCACGATAAACTCCGAACCTGGGTCAAGACCCCTCAAGCCAACATAGCTTCTCATCACCTATTAGAATTAAATCATTGACATATAATACTAGAATCAATAATTTACCTTCAACCACAATATTGTAAGGGTTTCCATCTGCTTCACTTTTGGTGAAGCCCAACCCGGTGAAATAGTTGTTAATCCTAGTGTACCAAGCACATGGTGCTTGTTTCAATTAATAAAATGCTTAGTTGAGTTTGCACACATGCGACCCTCTATCGAAGGTCTCAAATAATCCGTGTTGTTATATGTACACCTCTTCCTAAATCACTCTCTCGAGGAAAATTGTCTTCACATCCATCCGATGTATCTTCCATCCCATCTGAACTGAAAGTGATAATATAGATCTAATTGAAGAGTACCTTACTACTGGAGAAAAGGTCTCATTGTAATAAATTTCCTCCACATGAGAGAACCCCTTGGCCACAAATATGGCTTTGTGTTTCTCGATAATCCCATATGTTGCTTGCTTCCACCTTATAGATCCACCTAGATCCTACAACTGACTTGTCCTCTAGCCTTGGGACCACTTCCCATGCATTTTTACTGATAATGGAATCATATTCCTCTACCATGGCATCAACCCATACTGGTTAATGCAATGCTTCTTTGAATGAGGATGGCTCAGTATCTACACTCTTACTCGTAAGAGCCATGTAGCCAATGTATCTATCTGGTGACCTCCTCTTCCTTCATTGTGATGTGGGTGCTCCCACATTCTCTCTAGCATCATGCATCAATATTTCAGCCTCTCTAGTATGCTTCCTTTGATCTTTAGATGTTCTACCTTATCTCTTATTTCACTAAGTTAGATTACAAACACTCCCACTCTGGTATCTTCTCCCTCCCACTTACCAATTCCCGGTAGTTTTTCTAGCTCTTGGGAAGGCCTAGAAGTGCTAGTCTGACAAAATAATCTTCAGAAACTGTTACACCAGCACTCCCAATATCATCCTGACATTGGGTGAACCTGGTCAAGTACTTTGGTATTGTGTTGCCATTATCCATCTTGATCTTGCGAAGCTTTTCCTTCAGTTCCAACTTCTTATGGTCACTATTGTTCTAAAAAAAGTTTGTCAAGGCCTTCCACATTGCATATGAAGTTTCCTTCTCAGGGAAGTTCGAGACAATATGATATCGAACTCCTTCCAGTAGGATCCTTCTCTCCTTTTGCACACGTTTCTTCGAGTTTGCTAGATCTTGAGCATCAATTTCTGGAGGCTTAGTAATATCATTGTCTATGGATTCCTCTAGCTCATTATCGTCCAACACTTCCTCCATCCATTCCTTCCAAGCTATGTAATTTGAGCTTCCCTCAAGGGCATACTCAAGTCTCAATCCATAGAACAAAATATTGTTGACCCTGAAGAATGATACAACAAATTCGATTCACCTGCAAAGAAAAAATATTATTCTTCTATTATTTAGTGATTTAAGCTCCGATACCATGTATAAAATCCTTGTATATTCAAACTTCTAATTGTAATTTTCTAAAAAAATAGACTTGAATCTACTCTACTAGTTTCGGAAACCAATTTAAATGACCGCGAAATCACGAAGCATACAAGAGAAAAAATTCAATCAACACATTACATAATGATTTCTTGGGGAAAGCCACAACTAAAAACCTTGCTATTTGTATATTGAATTATTCATAAAATATGATAATATTACAACTCTTTTCTCATGCCTGAGTAATCTTTGCACTATCTCTATCTGTCTCATTGCTTCCTAGACAAGTCTTGGCCTATACTTAGCCAAATTTTGGCTTTCCAAAGTCCCTATTTCCTTGCATTGTTCCCTTGGGAATTATCCCCCTATTAGTTAGGTAAATACCCATCCAATACTACGCAATCCATCATAGGACTTCCTTTGACTGCATGCACCACCTATACAATTTGGATGATTGTACCTCTGACTGCATGCACCACTTGTACGATTTGGATGATTATATAACTGAAAGTACACTGCCCTTGAACTCCAATCTCAACTGGTCAATTATTAGTTTACACATGAATGAGTTATTTATGGATGATTTATTAGTTATTTGGTTGATCACTAAGTGTGGTTCAAGACATTTTTATCTTCCACTAGTTCCTCCAACAGTTGGAACTAGTTAAACTGACTTTAACTCAGATAAAATGAATTAATTAATTACAACTCAAAATAAACTCAATCAGGGATCCTAAAAAGTAGGAACCACTCCACATGACTCAATTTAAACCGTCAACTAAAATTAACTAAACAAACTAAGTCAAACTATCTTAGTTAACTCGTACAAGTTGTTGTGAGAAGTGGAATTACAATTTTCTTCTAATTTAATTCAAGGGAAAATTAAATTAGAATCTTTCTTGGTGAAATTTTCAACAAAAATGTGAAGAGAATGCATTACTAAAGTGCCTTGTGTATACTCTCATTATAAAGACTCAAATGATTAAGTGATTTCATTTGCATTATATCTTGAAGTTATCAAATTTTCATCATGAAGAGAACAAAGTCCACATAACATTGAATGCCTTAATGTTGTGTATATACCATATTACTAATGAATATGGTCATAAATTCTTCATGATTCCTCAACTAGTGAGGAACCTCATGAATTTGGTGAGAATTTTGTAGTATCAATGCTTTAAATATAGATGAAATTGTTTTGAATTCATCAAAGGCTTCAGATTCTTCTTAGACCATCCTAAACCTGTCTCAAATCTGGATCTACAAAGCACCGAGAGGGATAAAATCTCGATTCACTCTAAAAGATGTTTGATCCTCAAGATATTTGATCCTCCTCAGTGCTTGGTAGATTCGAATTCAATATGGAGCTAGGTTGCTTTAATTAATTAGAAATATAATTATAATTATTAATTTTATTTATTTATTTTTATTTTTATTTTCATTTTTATGTAATTTTACCGAGTCAAAAACTTTTAATTAATAATTAGATTTATTATTTTTATTTTATTTTATTTTACTCTATTTTTATGTAATTTGACTGAGTAAAAATGTTTACATAACATAACAGGACAAAACAAGACAACATCTCTTCCATATCGGGCTAGAGAGCACTTCTCAGCACAATTACTAAGAAATTTCTAATGGTACTAGCAGAAATTACATATAACCTTTACTGTTGCAATGAATTCATTTTTTTCAATGTTGCTTGTTTGAAAAAATTAGTGGCACATTATTTATTGCAATCATTGGTGTTACAACATGAAGCCTCCAACAATTTTTGTGCCTATTGTTGTTAAAGAATATGTAGAGAAGTTACTTATTATAGTTCACAGTGTGGTGGAACCCTCTAAAATAAAACATAATCCAATTTCCTTGAACATGGGAGAGAACTATGAAGTAAGGAAGGACTTGGAAATCATACTATCTAATGATTAGCGCAGAATACCAAAGTATGTAGATGCACTCAAAGAAAATATTCTTAACATGGAGAGAAACTATTTCATTGGGGTTTCTATAGAGAATATTTATAAAACTACTTTTACTTGATCTAACCAAAGAGAGGATAAATTTTTTTGTCTTAAATATTTTAATATAGGTATACCTTGGGTTCGGCAACAGGGTGCTAAAAAACAATTTCGCCATAGTCTAGCAATTTGTTGGCATTTTCACCTCTCTTGATAAGAAAGAGAGACGTCTCACCCAAGGCATGTTGAGACTTCCCAAAAAATAAAGGGATCACAAAATGATATCAATGAATGGTTCAACAAATAATCCATCCATTACATACATAAATCATATAATTTATCACAATTTCATATTTAATGTAATCATAAAAAAATAGGAAAAAAATTAGCAGGAGATAATAGAAAGCATTCTGAGTTATAATATCTAAAACAATTAATATGCCAATCAATCCATCAGTATTTGAACAATTTTTTTTTCTCACAACACCTCTTTCATTAGCAATCAGACCAGATCATTAAATTATAAAAGGCTCTTAATTAGATGTGAGATCTTGGACCACTATTGGATCATAATACAAAATAGACTTTGGAGATAGATCGTAAACATTTAGAATTTATTCAATTATCACACCAAAAACATTTCGACATATGCTTTGAATCTCTCTCTTTCTGTCATATTTTCTTGAGCTTCCTATAGATTTCCTTTCCTTGATCATTCTCGCTTGATCTAGTCCATTTTGATAGATTCTAGTTGTTTTGGTCATTATCACCTTTGATTCATTCAAATTCCAATGCACTTATCCTTCTTTTATGGCCTTTGCAAATTCCAATGTAATTGATTTTTATTTTCACTTACCGTTTATTTCAATCATTCTCGTTTCTTGGTTATTTCAACCATTCACTTCCCATTTTTGGAAATATCTTGCGCAACCATTTTCTGACCAAAAATCTGATAATTTTTTTCCAAATTTGCTATCAAAAAATGAAGGACCCAAGAGGTCCCGACCACAGTTTATTGACTTGTCCTCGAGTCAATCTTCCACTGGCACTTGTGCTTCTACTTGTTGTTGCAACATTTCTTCTTGTGCCTCCCCTTCTTGTGTTTTCAATTGTGTTATTGGCTCACCTCCAAATGAAGGACCCAACTCAAGCATTTCCTGTATAAAATCAGTTTTAAAAGCAAAGTAACCATCCATAGAAAACTTCCAAGAATCCATAAGAATGCCAACTTGATCAATAAATTGAGTAGTTTTCTCAACAATATGGTGTTCCAGTTGGGAACTCATCACGAATTTCCATTGAAATCAGCTTCAAAGTTGAGTTGACACAATTTCATAAAATGTTTTTAGGAAGGCAATCGAAGGTCATGTAACCCAACTTGAGTTATGTGTAAATATTCTTCCAACTGATGGATTTATTTCTCTAATGCATCAATGTGAGCGAATAATTCCCGCTACTGAATAAGGTCATTAATAACCAATACTTGGTTGAATAACTTATTCGTTTGTTGACATAACTCATAAAGTATAATTCTTCTTCGTAACTTCTTCGTAAGAAAAAAATTCCAATCTTGAGCTTTCAAGAAGATCTATTGTGCATCATCAATTAGTTGGCGAAAGGAGTCCCTAAGGGAAGAACCATAAGCCAACTTCTACTCAATCTCAACATTATATTGAGTCAGGGGATCTAGGAGTTATTTTTGAACAGTTTCAATAGTATGATGCAATTCTCAATTAGTAGTACTGAGCTTTGAGCATGCAACCACAATATGGTCACAAAATTCAGACAGAGGACACATAAGGAAATATGCAGGAGCATCTGGGACACATTGGGCCACATTATTTGTAACTTAGTATTTATTTCTTCAACCTATCTCTCCATATGTTCTTTTTCATTGTGCAACTTATCTCATTCTGCTATGAGAGCAAGAAGTTGTTGTTGTTGTTCATATTCAAAAGCTAAAGAATTATGATGATTCTTCACATGGTGAGAAATGAATTGAATAAAATTAAGAAACTAGGAAGAGGACCAATTTTGAATATTATTAGATGAAATTTTATTAGGAAAAGGAAACCAAGCCTATAAATATTGACAATTGACCACAAAATTCTTAGAGTGAGCATGCAGTGAAGTCTCTTTTTTGTGGCTTTGTTCTTTATAAAATTGGGCATGAATCTGGTTAACAGTTTTCAAGGGTAATAAAGGAAAAATATCAAGATTTTGTGCAATAAGGCATAAAGATTCATGAAAATGGTCAGTGGTTTGGCTAAGCTACATAATTTGGGCTGCTAAGAGTTCTTGACTAGATGTCAGAGGCAATTCATTGGGTGCAGTAACAGAGGCAGTAGTAACAAGAATGGTATGCACATCGTACACTTCAAGGATTTTCTCTCTAAAATTCTGAAGAGATGAATCGACTTCCATTTCAACCTAATCAGTAATAGGGTTTCCTGCATGAGGGATTTCAGAAATAATAGAAGAGGGGCATGTTGTATGTGGCGATTAATCATGGGGAATGGGGAGAATTGGTTTTCGAAGAAAAATGAGGCTCTTCAACCTTTTGAGCTTTGGTGAAAAAGCCTCAAGGCTCTTCGTCTGTGAGGTCTATTATCCACCATTTTGTTGGTGATATCCCTAGGAGGAAAAAATTCTCCAAGATGGTCATCAGTCGGTAGCTAACAGCTCCTTAAAGTTGCCAACTAGCTCATTGTACCATTTCTCCACCACCTTAGCCATCCATGTGGTCCCTCACCCATCTATCATGATAATATGTTTGAAGGTGGGCCTCACAAACCTAAAGGCATGCATTTTAATTTGGTAATTGATTATTCTAGTTTACTTATCATGGAAACTTTTGGGCATGGATTAATGTGGGGATTCAACAAAAAGAGTGGGCTAGGTCTGTGCTATTTTCCCATAGACTTATTTTGGATGTTACCCTTGGATCCTAGTCCTATGGATCTCTTTTATTTGCCTTTAGGATTTAGGGGTGGTACTAGATGGGAAACCTTAATTTTGGTTGCTTGGTCCTGCTCCCTCATCCACATGTATCACTCCCCTTCCATTCATTACAACCCCATTCATCATTTTTCCCACTTGGGTCCACATTTCTCCACTGGGTTCCCATAGGGTTAGCCTCCCCTTCCCCTAGCCCACACCCTGGGTCGAGCTTGAAATGATGCCTGGGAGGTTGATGCAGCTGAAAATAAAATTAAAAAAATAATTGCAAACATTCAACAGGAAAATGTATCACAAAATTCAAAATATGGTCGAGACAAACACATTTAGCACATGGGGAAAATACAATGAATGAGCTCTACCCCAGTCCCATGGCCATCTCCCTGGTTCCTATATGCCCTAAGTGAGCCTCCATTATCATTCAAGAACCCATAATTTTCCCAACCCATAGTGGGAAATGAACCACCCTACCTTAAAGGGGATATCCAATGCTCTACATTATAGATCATGCTCTTATCCTTTAAGCCCTGACCAGTTAATCAAAGTAAAATCATAAAAGGAAAAAGGCATATGAAGAAGGGTGGAAAATGTTTCAATAAGGAATTACTGAGAGGGGGGTGAATCAGTAATTGTGTGATTACTTTTTATTTTTCTTTGAATATATTCTTACTTATTCCCGCTACAGTCTGTTACTTATGAGAGCATTCATTCATAAATAAAATGGGAAGTAAACATGAACACTCATATATTCAACAAATGTTCTCATGATCAAGACACACACACATAAACACACACACACACACATTGACATAGTTATTTTTCATATAGAAAACCAAAGGGTAAAAACCACCAATTTGTTGTTGTTTAGAAGTAAATTAAGCACCCACTTAGTTACATCAGTTTGTCTCTGAGCACCCACCCAATGGAGGCATCGCCCCCCTTAGGATAGCAAGCACCAACTTTTCAAGAGGCATCAACCTCTTTGAATGAAGGCCACCACCCGTTGTTGCCAATGTTCTACTTTTCATAAAATTTTCAAACTAGAAACAGAGGCATTTACAAATAAGATAAATACTATTTCGATGTGTCACATAATTTCCTTCTTCTCTTGGTCCTCTACTGAATCACTGACTCCTCCATTCTTACACAACAACACCTCCTATACTCTACTCAGCACAACATGTGTTCAACTCTTTGCTTTCTCACAACACATTCTTCGTTGCATATCATTCAACTCAGACCCTGTGTTATTTTTCCTAGCACAACCACTGCCCTCTCCACACAACATATTCAACAATACTCCATTACTCTACCTTGCTCAAAGGCTTCTGATGGTTTTTATTCTATGCTGCATATTGCATAATCGTGTTTCTGCCAAAGGTACCCACACCAATCAAGTGTACCTATGTGTGACTTACCTTGTTGCCATTGCATCTTCCCATTAAATTCTGTCATGAAATTAATCACAAGAATGGTCTTATGAAGTCTTCACATACCCACTGTGTACACTTACATACTGATTTTTTAATTTGCGGTCTGTCTAGACACTCTACCGTGACTTCCCATGCCTGTGTATTTCTTGTCAGAGATGGACAGTATAAGGGAAAATAAAATTTTCTTCCCCCTTTCCTTTAATTCAACAAGACGTGCGTGGGACATGAATCCTGACTTATTTACCCCATAATTTATTTTTTGTGAGTCAGTGTCTTTGGTACCTTGTTTTAGTTCTTCCTCCCAGAAAATACCAATTCCATGGTAATGCATTTAAACCCCATATGTCAACTTATTTCTCTTTCAATTCGTCATACTGTCTCATCAGAAGCTCACCATATCGGAACTCACACAAAAATAATGTTACAATATCCCACAACTCTGATGTGTATTTATCACTTTGAGCCTTTAGCTCTTAGTTTCTTTTTCTTCTCCACCTTACGATTTCCAATATCATATCGGAGTCCCTTTCTATCACAGTTTCATTTCCATTGGAGTTACGATATCTTCATGCTTCGATATCCCATCCTCCGATATGACATCATGCCCACATCATTATTCCACATGATGCCTCTTAGGTGATAACATGTGTCATCCATATTTTCCCCATTAGGCCTCCTGAATATGCCATATCTAGCTCCCATGTGTCCACTACTGCCACATCATGTTGACGTCACTTGCAACTTCAGCTCTTTAATGACGAATATGCTGCTACCATGTGTCCTACTAGAGGAGAGAGAAGGGATCGTCACATTCCTTGGTTTTCATCAGAATTAATTTGTATTATTTCTTTTATGGAAATGTCGAAAATTCTACAGAGTTACGCGTTACTAGATTTATGCTATTCCAAGGTTCTCAAATGTGTTTCGACTGTCGATAAGTCGATACGTTGATGCCCTGATATCCTGATATGTTGATGCTTTGATATTCTAACATGCCAAAGCCCTTATTCTTCTTGCTCTCCGATATTATGATACACCTACCTTTGATGTTCCAATGCTTCCTACTCTCCGATGTTCTGATACACTGACCTCCGATGTTCCAATGCTTCCTACTCTCTGATGTTCCTATACATCGACATCTGATGTTCCAATGCTTCCTACTCTTTGATGTTCTGATACTTCCTGCTCTCAGATGTTCTGATACTTCCTGCTCTCAGATGTTCTGATCCTTCCTGCTATCTAATGTTCCAATACACTGACCTCCGATGTTTCGATATTTGGCCTCTTCGAAGGCCTCCAAGCCCCTTACTTTGGAAAACAATATCTATTGATTCTAGTGACTATTTTTTAGATTTCCAAGTGTCGTTGGAGAGCTTAATATCAATAGTTTCTGTTATAGAAAATCTGATGCACTATTTGAGTCTCTTCCAATATGAAATATGGCTCCCAAATTGAATTATAGTATCAAGTATCTTGACCCACAATTCACTATAGTCATATTTTTATGGCTTTTCAATAAGTCTGCTACTTTGGTGATTCTCTACCAAAAGCATAAAACTTTCATTGGATTCCTCCTGGACACTTAAAGACATCTTCTATGGATTTTCAATAAGCGTTCTACTATGATGATTCTCTACAATAATCCTACAACTATTATTGATGACCATTGTCCTATGGTTGACATAAAATTCCAATACACTCATTAGTCAACTACCCAACAATCTCCCCCTTTTATATTGATGGAAACACCATTAGCTTACCCTGAGACTAAGAATGTACGCATGGTGTTCTTCATTTCCCCCCTTGTAATGATGCACAATAATTTTCTCCCCCTTTGGCATCAATGGAAAATAATACTTCTTGAATACTCCCCCTGAACCACTGCAACCTACTCATCCTCCAATCCTACATGTTGAGTAGCTGCCATCATACAAACCAAAGTGGTGTTATTCAAGAGGAGTCACAAATCCTATCTAATCCTTGAGATATTCAAAGGGTTCTATTGCCAATGGCTTAGAAAAATATCGGTAAGTTGATCTTTAGTGGCCACATATTCAAGTCTGACAACATTGGAAGCAACTTGTTCCCTTAAAATATGAAATTTGATAGGAATTTTCTTAGTATTTTAATGCATGGCTGTATTTTTAGAGATACTGATGGCACTTGTATTATCACACATGATATTAATAGAATCATTCAACTGTACCTCAATATCCTTCAAAGTCTGCTTCATTCCTATAATTTGCATGTAACATGTGGAAGCAACAATATATTTTTCTTCAATGGTCAATAATTAAATGGAGGCTTGTTTCTTGTTGACCCATGACACCAAGAATTTCCCCGAGAAGTAAGTTGAAACTGAAGTTATTTTTCTGTCATCAAGAATTCCAGCCCTGTTGGCAATATGATGCAGAATGTTGTCCTTGATGGCAACCCACTTGATGAAGATGATGTCAACCTACTTAATGAAGTTGTTCTTGATGAAGATTATGGCAACCTAATTAATGAAGTTGTTCTTGATGCTTGATGAGTTTATTAATGATGGAAATCTGATGTTCTACAAGTAGCTCAGAAGTACCAGAGAAAGAAATATCAGTAAAGGGCATAACAATGATGTAAAATGTGTATCACAAGGCATATGCGGGTTTGTTTAGGATAAGTAGCGTATGCACGTGTAAAAGTAAGTGCCAAGTCGCGTATGCCTAATTGCACTCTAAATATGTAAAACCAGGGGTTACTACCATGGTATTGACCCATTGTATTGAGCGTTGTATTGTCTATTTGATCCCGTCTAGGAATACCATCGGAAGTGGTATGGTTTTGGCTCATGGTATTGACAAAGGCTAAATCTATATAAGGAGAAGAAAATCATTGTGCAAAGGGTGTGCAAGATGTTTGCTTTAATGAATACTTCTCTTTGAAGTATATCTCGTATGGAATGGGTACAGCTTGAATGACAGATTTGAATTCATATAATGCACCTAATGAAGAAAATGATGAAGAGGGATCTCTAGATCTGAAATGTATTTGTATCTTCTAGATCTCGTTTACGAAATGTTTAGATCTCGAGATGAGGCAAACATGTTTCGAAGTGAAGGCGGGTAAAACTGGAAGCCAGTGCATCTCTGCTTCAAGAAATTAGCCGACTCAAATGTCTGAAGATCTATACGCAAGTTTGTAACAGAGTAAGCGCGTATATACGCGGGTTGGATTAAGAGAAAGCACGTACAGGTTGTGAAATTAGTTCTGTAATATGTGCAGATGTATACGCAGGTTTATACACATGAAAGCGCATATATACGTCGGATCAGTGAAAGGAAAGTGCGTATGAAAACTAGGGTTTGCTGAAGTATGTGGTATGAAATTTCTGATCTGTTCTGTTGTATTACTGCTATCTGTCTATGATGTATTCATATAGATCTGGGTTTTCTGAATATTGATTATGCTGCTGACTATGTTGAGAAAAGATCAAGTTGTTGATTGATTGGTTGATGATTCATTGAATGAATTGATAAGGGGATAAGTTTCAGTTTTATGTATGATTGAGCTTAAATGTGTGGAGTGGGTATAGTCTGAAAATATGATGAAAAGTGGCCTGCAAGTTGTGATCTATTGAAGCTATTGGATCTAGTATGAAAATTGATGAAACGTGGTCCATGGTGGTGCTAAGGGTTGTAGCCTTTAGTCAGGGGGTTGTAGCTCCCTTCCAGGTGAGGATGGTAAATGAGAGCAGGGGGTTGTAGCTCCCTTCCAGGAGAGGCTGGTAAACGAGAGCAAGGGGTCGTAGCTCCCTTCCTGGAGAGGCTGGTAAACGAGAGAAGGTTGTAGCCTTCTGCAGGTGGGTGCCTGCGTGCTGGCATGAGTCTGCGCCAGTACATGGTTGTAACATGTTTTCTTTATATAATAAATATTGAAGACTGAGATGACGACAGCGGTGGTTTTCTCCCGACTTGGGTTTCCACCTTAAATACTGGTGTTCTTGTGTGATGCTTATGTGTGATGGTTTATTCTGTTATTATTGCACATGCTTACTGTTATCTAATTATTAGAAGAATGAATGTTGCATAGACCTAAGTAAAGAATTAATGGCATAATAAGATCTTTGTATATACGCGAGTTTTAAGAAGGATATCCGCGTGTATACGCTAGGTTGATTCAGAAAAGTAGAGTGTGGTTTTTTAGAGAATGAAAAAGTAAAAGTTTGAGTAAGTCCTAAATACTTATTCACCCCCCCCCCCTCTCAGTATTTTTCCCAACAATTGGTATCAGAGCAGGTCCTTCTGCAGAAGCTTGATCGCTTGAAGGAGATCCGTCGAAATGGGAAGTCATGAAGGGATAATGTCTATAAGGCCACCTCTATTCAATGGAAATAATATGTTATTCTCAAGACATGAACAAAAGCATATCCGGCAAAGTCTTGGTGCGTAAGTATGGGCACCGTGGAAGGAGGTTGGCCTATTCACAAGTATTTCTACCGATACAGTAAAGGAAGAAATATGAAATCAATTCCAAAGCCGTCAATGTCTTATTAGGAAGCATTAATCAACCAATTTGCTAAAGTGATGCAACAACCAATAAAAAGAAATATGGGACAAAATCATTCTGAGGCTATGAAGGAGATACAAGGTAAAAAAGTGCAAAAAAAAAAACTCTCGTAATTGAATATGAAAATTTAAGGATGCATAGTGATGAGAGTATTGCCAGTTTATTTTTACGTCTAGATGATATTGTAAATCGTATGAGAAGTTTGGGTGAAACAATAACCGATACTACTCTGGTGGAAAAAGTCTTAAGATCTTTAACTTCAAAATTTGAGTCAAAAGTGTCAGCTATTGAAGAAAGGCAAGATATGCAAACTCTTACTATTGTTCAACTACATGGTATTCTGATTGCTTATGAAATGAGACAAGGAGGTCCCTCTCAAATCAAAGAAGCTGCTTTTAAGGCGTGTGTAGAAGGAAAAGAAAAGGAAGTTGTCAAGGAATCAAGTTATTTATCAGAAGAAGAAGAAGCAAATTTTGTAAGGAGACTCCAACCAGGTACTGGAAGATTCAAAGGTAAGCTACCCTTCAAGTGTTTTACTTGTGGGAGAGTTGGTCATTATGCTGCTAAATGTCCTTATGAATAAAATCATGATAAAGGGAAACAATTTGAAAAGAGAAAGAGTTATTATACAAATGAAGATAATGATGAGGATGAAGAAAATTTTGACCAAGATCTGAAAGTGCTCATGGAAAGGAAGCAAAAGAAGAAGGGTACTCAAAAGGAGATACCTCAGAAAACATGTGCAGCAGAAAATGAAGAAGAGGAAACAGGTATTGATTGTTTTTCTTTTGATTCACCTTCTTATGCATGCAATGGTGAAGATAGTGAAAGTAACAATATAAGTCTAGAAGCAAATCTCAAGATCTATGATGAAAGCAATGATTGGAATCAATTTCATAAGAGATAATCTATCTACAAAGATATGATCTCTAGAATGAATGAACAGAAAGAAATACTGAATGGATAGATAGACAAGTATCAAAATTTGTATGTTTATGCAACCAATCAAAGTGAAAGACTTGAAGCAAAAATCATCTCGCTCAAAGAAAATCTGGAAAAATCAAATAAGAAGAATGAAGAACCCCTATTATTTGAAAAGGAAGGACTTGAAGCAGAAATCATCTCTCTCAAAGAAGATCTAGAAAAATCAAATAAGAATAATGAAGAGCTATTACAAACATGTGAAGAACAAGAAAATTGGTTGAAGGAAGAAATTTTAAAATTAAATGATCAAGTAGAAGAAGGAAAAATGGTCGAAGAAAGCATGAAGAAGCAATGCCAAAAATTGGAGGTTGAGGTAAACATTCTCAAAGGTAAATTAGAAGAGAAGGATAAAATCTTGAGGTTTCAAGATAGTACTAAGATTCTGAACAATATTCTTAGTAATCAAGGGTCTCCTGCTATTAAAATTGGTCTTGGTTTTCATGAAACTATTAAAGGAGAATCTAGTTCACAAGGAAGTGCTAAAGATTCAAAGGATGTCAATGCAAAACCTGAAGAGTTGAAAGAAACAAGAAGTCAACCAAAAATCATGAACACTCAAAGGAAATCATTCAATAATGTTGAATGCTTTAAATTTCATAATTATGGGCATGTTGCAGCCAATTGCAGAATCAGATTATTTCAGTCACAAAAAAACAGATTCTACACAGAAAGGTACTCTGGTTTCTTCAAGGGATATTGTTTTTCATGCAACAAGTATGGTCATAAAGAAACTGATTGCAATAGAAGGAATTATATAACAACACATTATGATCCTTATGCTTACTTTTCTGGTCACATAAGATGCTATACTTGTAACAAGTATGGACATGTAGAAAAAGAATGCAGGATGAATAAATCTGAAAAATTGGAGAACTTCCAGCACACAATAAGAAAGTTCAAGCAAAGTTGGAAAAAGAAGGAGGACCGGTCAGAAACGTAGGGAATATTGACCCTACTGCAGTCATCCGCTTCTAAAGCTTACTTCTCATAATGACTGCAGGAATGATGTGAGATACATTATAGAGATTAGTAATGTATCATCACAGGGGGAGCAATGTATGATAATTCTCATGGTTGATTTGGTAATTCTGGTTATGTTTATTTCTGACAGTGCATCTGTTGTGAAGAAGACAGGTACAGGTGGTAAAAATTCAGGGGGAGAAGAAGGAGTGTGAAATTTTCAGTATTTCACTTTCCATACGCGGGTTTAATGAAGTAAAGTCGCGTATACACGCGAGTTACAGTGGAGACAGCCGCGTATGCATTTATGATAAGAAAATTAGTATGACAGCTGAAGATCAGGAACACAGGTTCAGGGGGAGCATCAGTCTGACTATTAATGATTGCATTATTGACATTATATCTGCTTATGTCTCAGTTCTAAATGATGATGACATGATACATGATCTATTATGATGAGTTTATAGAAATAAAACTGCGTATGGTTAGTTGCTGACAAATTTTACTTGGGGTCAGCATTCTTTAGCACAGCTGCAGTGTTGTTTAGTATCTCTGATGATGTTTCAGCTCTTATATTTCTGTTTCATTCTCTGATATCGGGTAAATATGCCTTGATGATTGACTATTGAAAGTGTTCAGGTTGCATAATAGCAGTTTTGGTCATATGGAAAGGATGCATTGGATGCACAGTTTCAGGGGGAGCATTAGCATTGCTGAATGTAATGCATTGTTGGCATTATGATGGTTTTGAAATATGATCTCTCTCTTGAGGTCTTTTTGGTCTTGGTTATAAAAATTCATATTTGTAATTTGATGAAAATGTTATGTTGAGACCTATGATGTAAAATTGTGATATTTAGTCATGTAAGGACTTGTTCAAATTTGTAAACCCACTTGGTTGGGTAGTTGAGTCAAAATGTGTAAACCCACTTGGTTGGGTAGTTGAGTCCAAATGTGTAAACCCTCTTGGTTGGGTACTTGAGTCACATATAGTTGGATCTTTGATGTAAGTATGAGTCATAGAGTCATGTACTTCATTAAAAAATATGTTTGAACATTCAGCATGAACTCAGGGGGAGCATGGTAACTTCAGTGCACATCAGATGTACAACGCTCTTCTTTCTACATGAGGAGAAAAACCTTGTGTTGGTTTTTGATCCGCCCTTTGCCCTTGATGTCAAAGGGGGAGAGTGACATGGTTTTTGAATAGGGGAGAATATCATTATGCTTAATATATCTATCTGTTGTGATTGTGATCAAACACCATCGTGGTTGCCATCAAGTCCAAAGGGGGAGATTGTTGGAAATATGATGCAGAATGTTGTCCTTGATGGCAACCCACTTGATGAAGATGATGGCAACCTACTTAATAAAGTTGTTCTTGATGAAGATGATGGAAACCTACTTAATTAAGTTGTTCTTGATGCTTGATGAGTTTATTAATGATGGAAATCTGATGTTCTACAAGTAGCTCAGAAGTACCAGAGAAAGAAATATCAGTAAAGGACAGAACAATGATGTAAAGTGTGTATCACAAAGCATACGCGGGTTTTTTTAGGATAAGTAGCATATGCACGTGGAAAAGTACGTGCCAAGTCACGTATGCCTAATTACGCTCTAAATATGTAAAACCAGGGGTTACTACCATGGTATTGACCCATTGTATTGAGCGCTGGATTGTCTATTTGATCCCATCCAGGAATACCATCGGAAGTGGTATGGTTTTGGCTCATGGTATTGACAAAGGCTAAATCTATATAAGGAGAAGAAAATCATTGTGCAAAGGGTGTGCAAGATCTCTGGGTTTTAATGAATACTTCTCTTTGAAGTATATTTGTATGGAATGGGTAACAGTTGAATGATAGATCTGAATTCATAATGCACCAGTGAAGAAAATGATGAAGAGGGATCTCTAGATCTGAAATGTATTTGTATCTTCTAGATCTGTTTATGAAATGTTTAGATCTGAGATGAGGCAAACATGTTTCTGAAGTGAAAGGTAAAATCTGAGCTATGCGTCTGTTCTGAAGAATTGTGCTAACCTAAAATGTCTGAAGATCTATATGCAAGTTTGTAACAGAGTAAGCGCGTATATACGCGAGTTGGATTAAGAGAAAGCGCGTATGGGTTGTGAAATTAGTTCTGTAATATGTGCAGATGTATACACGGGTTTATATACATGAAAGCGCGTATATACGCCGGATCAGTGAAAGGAAAGCGCGTATGAAAACTAGGGTTTGCTGAAGTATGTGGTATGAAATGTTTGATCTGTTCTGCTATATTACTGCTATCTGTCTATGATGTATTCATACAGATCTGGGTTTTCTGAATATTGATTATGTTGTTGACTATGTTGAGAAAATATCAAGTTGTTGATTGATTGGTTGATGATTAATTGAATGAATTGATAAGGGTATAAGTTTCAGTTTGATGTATGGTTGAGATTAAATGTGTGGAGTGGGTCCAGTCTGAAAATATGATGAAAAGTGGCCTGCAAGTTGTGATCTATTGAAGCTATTGGATCCAATATGAAAATTGATGAAACATGGTCCATGGTGGTGCTGAGGGTTGTAGCTCCCTTCCATGTGAGGCTGGTAAACGAGAGCAGGGGGTTGTAACTCCCCTCCAGGAGAGGCTGGTAAACAAGAGCAGGGGGTCGTAGCTCCCTTCCAGGAGAGGTTGGTAAACGAGAGCAGGGGGTTGTAGCTCCCTTCCAGGAGAGGCTGGTAAACGAGAGAAGGTTGTAGCCTTTTGCAGGTGGGTGCCTGCATGCTGCTATGAGTCTGCGCCAGTACATGGTTGTAACATGTTTTCTTTATATAATAAATATTGAAGACTAAGATGACGATAGCGGTGGTTTTCTCCCGACTTGGGTTTCCACCTTAAATCCTGGTGTTCTTGTGTGATGCTTATGTGTGATGGTTTATTCTGTTATTACTGCACATGCTTACTGTTATCTAATCATCAAAAGAATGAATGTTGCATAGATCTAAGTAAAGAATTAATGGCATAATAAGATCTCTGTATATACGCGAGTTTTATGAAGGATATCCGCGTGTATACGCTAGTTGGCTTCAGAAAAGTAGCGTATGGGTTTTTAGAGAATGAAAAAGTAAAAATAAGAGTAAGTCATAAATACTGATTCACCCCCCCCCCCCCTCTCAGTATTTTTCCCAACAATTGGTATCAGAGCAGGTCCTTCTACAGAAGCTTGATCGCTTGAAGGAGATCCGTCGAAATGGGAAGTCATGAAGGGGTAATGTCTATAAGGCCACCTCTATTCAATGGAAATAATCTGTTATTCTGGAAGATACGAACAAAAGCATATCTGCAAAGTCTTGGTGCAGAAGTATGGGCAATCGTGGAAGGAGGTTATCAGTATCCGGCAAGTATTCCTACTGATGCAGTAGAAAGGAAGAAATATGAAATCAATGCGAAAGCCGTCAATGTCTTATTAGGAAGCATGTCTGAACCAGAATTTGCTAAAGTGATGCGGCTAAATTTAGCAAAAGAAATATGGGACAAAATCATTCTAAGCTATGAAGGAGATACAAAGGTAAAAAGTGCAAAAATCCAAACTCTCAGAATCGAATATGAAAATTTAAGGATGCATAGTGATGAGAGTATTGCCAGTTTCTTTTTATGTCTAGATGATATTGTAAATCGTATGATAAGTTTGGGTGAAACAATAACTGATACTACTCTGGTGGAAAAAGTCTTAAGATTTTTAACTTCAAAATTTGAGTCAAAAGTGTCAGCTATTGAAGAAAGGCAAGATCTGCAAACTCTTACTATTGTTCAACTACATGGTATTCTGACTGCTTATGAAATGAGACAAGGAGGTCCCTTTCAAATCAAAGAAGTTGCTTTTAAGGCATGTGCAAAAGTAAAAGAAAAGGAAGTTGTCAAGGAATCAAGTTATATATCAAAAGAAGAAGAAGCAAATTTTGTAAGGAGACTCCAACCAGGTACTGGAAGATTCAAAGGTAAGCTACCCTTCAAGTGTTTTACTTGTGGGAGAGTTGGTCATTATGCTGCTAAATGTCCTTATGAAGAAAATCATGATAAAGGGAAACAATTTGAAAAGAGAAAGAGTTATTATACAAATGAAGATAATGATGACAATGAAGAAGATTTTGACCAAGATTTGAAAGTGCTCATGGAAAGGAAGCAAAAGAAGAAGGCTACTCAAAAGGAGATACCTCAGAAAACATGTGCAGCAGAAAATGAAGAAGAGGAAACAGGTATTGATTGTTGTTCTTGTGATTCACCTTCTTGTGCATGCAATGGTGAAGATAGTGAAAGTAACAATATAAGTCTAGAAGCAAATCTCAAGATCAATGATGAAAGAAATGATTGGAATCAATTTCATAAGAGAGAATCTATCTACAAAGATATGATCTCTAGAATGAATGAACAAAAAGAAATACTGAATGGACAGATAGACAAGTATCAAAAGTTGTATGTTTATGCAACCAATCAAAGTGAAAGACTTGAAGTAGAAATCATCTCTCTCAAAGAAGATCTGGAAAAATCAAATAAGAAGAATGAAGAACCCCTATCATTTGAAAAGGAAGGACTTGAAGCAGAAATCATCTCTCTCAAATAAGATCTGGAAAAATCAAATAAGAAGAATGAAGAGTTGTTACAAACATGTGAAGAACAATAAAATTGGTTGAAGGAAGAAATTTTAAAATTAAATGATCAAGTAGAAGAAGGAAAAAGGGTTGAAGAAAGCATGAAGAAGCAATGCCAAAAATTGGAGGTTGAGGTAAACATTCTCAAAGGTAAATTAGAAGAAAAGGATAAACTCTTGAGGTTTCATGATAGTACTAAGATTCTGGACAATATTCTTAGTAATCAAAGGTCTCCTGCTATTAAACTTGGTCTTGGTTTTCATGAAACTGTTAAAGGAGAATATAGTTCACAGGGAAGTGCTAAAGATTCAAAGGATGTCAATGCAAAACTTGAAGAGTTGAAAGAAACAAGAAGTCAACCGACAATCATGAACACTCAAAGGAAATCATTCAATAATGTTGAATGCTTTAAATGTCATAATTATGGGCATGTTGCAGCCAATTGCAGAAGAAGATTATTTCAGTCACAAACAAACATATTCTACACAGAAAGGTACTCTGGTTTCTTCAAGGGATATTGTTTTTCATGCAGCAAGTATGGTCATAAAGAAGCTGATTGCAATAGAAGGAAGAATAGAACAACACATTATGATCCTTATGCTTACTTTTCTGGTCACATAAGATGTTATACTTGTAACAATTATGGACATGTAGAAAAAGAATGCAGGATGAATAGATCTTAGAAATTGGAGAACTTCCAGCACACAATAAGAAATTTCAAGCAAAGCTGGAAAAAGAAGGAAGACTGGTCAGAAATGTAGGGAATATTGACCCTACTGCAGTCATCCTCTTCTAAAGCTTACTTCTCATAATTACTGTAGGAATGATGTGAGATACATCATAGAGATTAGTAATGTATCATCACAGGGGGAGAAATGTATGATGATTCTCATGGTTGATTTGGTAATTCTGGTTATGTTTATTTCTGACAGTGCATCTGTTGTGAAGAAGACAGGTACAGGTGGTACAAATTAAAGGGGAGAAGAAGGAGTGTGAAATTTTCAGTATTTCACTTTCCATACACAGATTTAATGAAGTAAAGTCGCGTATACACGTGAGTTACAGTGGAGACAGACGCGTATGCATTTATGATAATAAAATTAGTATGACAGATGAAGATTAGGAACACAGGTTCAGGGGGAGCATCAGTCTGACTATTAATGATTGCAGTATTGACATTATATCTGCTTATGTCTCAGTTCTAAATGATGATGACATGATACATGATTTATTATGATGATTTTATAGAAATAAAACCGCATATGGTTAGTTGCTAACAAATTTTACTTGGGGTCAGCATTCTTCAGCACATCTGCAGTGCTGTTTAGTATCTCTGATGATGTTTCAGCTCCTATATTTCTGTTTCATTCTCTGATATCGGGTAAAGATGCCTTGATGATTGACTGTTGAAAGTGTTCAGGTTGCATAAGCTAAGGAGGAGTTTTGGTCATATGGAAAGGATGCATTGGATGCACAGTTTCAAGGGGAGCATTAGCATTGCTGAATGTAATGCATTGTTGGCATTATGATGGTTCTGAAATATGATCTCTCTCTTGAGGTCTTTTTGGTCTTGGTTATAAAAAGTCATATTTGTAATTTGATGAAAAGATTATGTTGAGACCTATGATGTAAAATTGTAATATTTAGTCATGTAAGGACTTTTTCAAATTTGTAAACCCACTTGGTTGGGTAGTTGAGTCAAAATGTGTAAACCCACTTGGTTGGGTAGTTGAGTCCAAATGTGTAAACCCTCTTGGTTGGGTACTTGAGTCACATATGGTTGGATCTTTGATGTAAGTATGAGTCATAGAGTCATGTACTTCATTAAAAAATATGTTTGAACATTCAGCATGAACTCAGGGGGAGCATGGTAGCTTCAGTGCACATCAGATCTACAACGCTCTTCTTTCTACATGAGGAGAAAAACCTTGTGTTGGTTTTTGATCCACCCTTTTCCCTTGATGTCAAAGGGGGAGAGTGACATGGTGTTTGAATAGGGGGAGAATATCATTATGCTTAATATATCTATCTGTTGTGATCGTGATCAAACACCATCGTGGTTGCCATCAATTCCAAAGGGGAGATTGTTGGAAATATGATGCGGAATGTTGTCCTTGATGGCAACCCACTTGATGAAGATGATGGCAAAATATTTAATGAAGTTGTTCTTGATGAAGATGATGGAAACCTACTTAATGAAGTTTTTCTTGATGCTTGATGAGTTTATTAATGATGGAAATCTGATGTTCTACAAGTAGCTCAGAAGTACCAGAGAAAGAAATATCAGTAAAGGACAGAACAATGATGTAAAGTGTGTATCACAAAGCATACGCGGGTTTGTTTAGGATAAGTAGCGTATGCAGGAGGAAAAGTACGTGCCAAGTTGCGTATGCCTAATTGCGCTCTAAATATGTAAAACCAGGGGTTACTACCATGGTATTGACCCATTGTATTGAGCGTTGGATTGTCTATTTGATATCGTCTAGGAATACCATCGGAAGTGGTATGGTTTTGGCTCATGGTATTGACAAATGATAAATCTATCTAAGGAGAAGAAAATCATTGTGCAAAGGGTGTGCAAGAGGTCTGGGTTTTAATGAATACTTCTCTTTGAAGTATATATGTATGGAATGGGTAACAGTTGAATGATAGATATGAATTCATAATGCACCAGTGAAGAAAATGATGAAGAGGGATCTCTAGATCTGAAATGTATTTGTATCTTCTAGATTTGTTTATGAAATGTATAGATCTGAGATGAGGCGAACATGTTTCTGAAGTGAAGGGTAAAATCTGAGCTATGCATCTGTTCTGAAGAATTGTGCTGACCTAAAATGTCTAAAGATCTATACGCAAGTTTGTAATAGAGTAAGCACGTATATACGCGGGTTGGATTAAGAGAAAGCGCGTATGGGTTGTGAAATTAGTTCTGTAATATGTGCAGATGTATACGCGAGTTTATATACATGAAAGCGCGTATATACGCCAGATCAGTGAAAGGAAAGCGCGTATGAAAACTAGGGTTTGCTGAAGTATGTGGTATGATATGTCTGATCTATTCTGTTGTATTACTGCTATATGTCTATGATGTATTCATACAAATCTGGGTTTTCTGAATATTGATTATGTTGTTGACTATGTTGAGAAAAGATCAAGTTGTTGATTGATTGGTTGATGATTCATTGAATGAATTGATAAGGGTATAAGTTTTAGTTTGATGTATGATTGAGCTTAAATGTGTGGAGTGGGTCCAGTCTAAAAATATGATGAAAAGTGGCCTGCAAGTTGTGATCTATTGAAGCTATTGGATCCAGTATGAAAATTGATGAAACGTGGTCCATGGTGGTGTTGAGGGTTGTAGCCTTCAGTCAGGGGGTTGTAGCTCCCTTCCAGGTGAGGCTGGTAAATGAGAACAGGGGGTTGTAGCTCCCTTCCAGGAGAGGTTGGTAAACGAGAGCAGGGGGTCGTAGTTCCCTTCCAGGAGAGGCTGGTAAATGAGAGCAGGGGGTTGTATTTCCCTTCCAGGAGAGGCTGGTAAACGAGAGAAGGTTGTAGCCTTCTGCAGGTGGGTGCCTACGTGCTGGTATGAGTCTGCGCCAGTACATGGTTGTAACATGTTTTCTTTATATAATAAATATTGAAGACTGAGACGATGGCAGTGGTGGTTTTCTCCCGACTTGGGTTTCCACCTTAAATCCTGGTGTTCTTGTGTGATTCTTATGTGTGATGGTTTATTCTGTTATTACTGCACATGCTTACTGTTATCTAATCATCAGAAGAATGAATTTTGCATAGATATAAGTAAATAATTAATGGCATAATAAGATCTCTGTATATACGTGAGTTTTATGAAGGATATCCATGTGTATACGCTAGTTGGCTTCAGCAAAGTAGCGTATGGGTTTTTAGAGAAAGAAAAAGTAAAAGTTTGAGTAAGTCCTAAATACTGATTCACCCCCCCTCTCAGTATTTTTCCCAACAAGCCCAATCAGAATCAATGAAGGCCTTCAACTTAAATTCTTTTCTCTTAGCATACCACAACCCAAATTATTTTGTTTCTCGAAGATATTTGAAGATCCTTTTGACAACAAAAAAATGAATTTCATGAGGGAAAGCCTAAAATTTGGCCACAAGTCCTACAACTTGCATGATATATGGCCTTGAAGTTGTAATATACAACAAGCTTCCTATCATCAATCTATATTTGTAGAAATTATACCAATGGATTCAATCCGATCTTGTGATGTGATCAAACAAGATACATAATACTTCTACAATATATGCGGAATATAAAACATGATCACTCAATCACATGAAAGTAATAGAAAGAATTAAATCGATCACACACCACAAGATATTATTGTGGAAATAAACTTCTCAAAACCTCGCTATCATATATTGAAAAAGTCAAGGAATCATGAAATAATACAATTTATTCTTGCTCACAAGAATCTCCCGCACTCTACCAATTGTCTCACAATGATCTAGGCAAAATTGGACAAACACATAGCCAATTCCTTGCCTTCCTTCAGCCTTCCTTTCTCACTAAATTCCTAGGGAAATAAGCCCCTATTAATTAGGAAATTCAACCTTCCTTGATTGCGCAATCTATCATGGCCTTCTCATGACTTTATAATTTAACCTGGGAAATTTTCTAATAATACAACTGGTAGTTATGTTCCCTTTAACCTTTGTCCCAATTGGGTCTTCATCAAAATCTACATGCATGCAACTATTAAGAGAAAATAATTAGTTATCTGATTGATCACTACTTGTGAATTAAATCTGATGTAATTCACTGAACCTCTCACTAATTCTTCACTCAGTTAGAACTAGTTAAATTGATTTTAACTCAATTAATTTGAGTTAACTGATTACACTCACACCACAATAGTGCTACAACTACAAATGGACCTAAAAATTATTAGGATCACTCTACATGCCTCATCTTAGACCCCCAACTCAAATTTATTGAGCTAACTAAGTCATCATGACTTAGTTAATTGATGCAAGTTGTTATGAGATGAAATACAATTTATTGTCCAATTTATTTAAGGGAAAAATAAATCAGATGCCCACATTTCACACTAATGTATAACTGAATTTCTCACCAATGTGTGACTGAAATTCCACAATAGTATGTGGTTTCATTTTCTTGTTGAATTTCAACACCCCCTCTCAACAAGAAAGGGATTATCAACTACCCCGATCCTATCTCTGTTGTATTCGAATTTTCTCTTTGCCAGCGCCTTCGTCAAGATGCATGCATCTTGATCCTCTGTGGGAATTTAATTCAACAACATAATGTGCCTTTAAACAAAATATTTGAGATGGTGATACTAGATATCAATATTCTTAGAACTATTATGGAATTCCATATTAACCGATAGTTTTATGCAACTCTGGTGATTAAAATGTATCACCGTCAGATCCATCTGATGACCGAACAAACAAAAAAGTATCTTCCTCATCTAGATGGCCTCGCATGTAGCCTGAATAGCTTCCATCTACTTTGCCTATGCTAAATTGAGTGCAACTGATATCTGTTTCCTAATGTACCAAGAAACTGTCGCTGATCCTATGTTGAAGATGTCACCTGATGTGCTCTTCCTGTCTGATGGACTGCCTGCCCAATTTGCATTGGTGAAGCCTTGAAGCTTCACTTCCTCTGTCCATTTTTACCATAACCCATACTTTTTAGTTCCCTTGAGATATCTCAAAACATGATTCCCTACCTTCCAAAAGATCTTGGTTGGCTTAACCATAGCTTGAATAAGCTGGTTAACTGCGTAGCATATGTCTGGTCATGTGTTCACCAAATACATAAGTGAACCCACAAGATGCCTGTAAATAGTAGCATCCACTACCTCACATGAAGTAGCATCCTCCTTCCTCCATTTTCCTACAAGAGGAGTCTCCATGGGTTTTCTTCCCTCCATGTGGAACTTCCTTAAAATATCCTTGGCATACTTTCCTTGAGATACAAATAGCTCCCCATCTCTTTTCCATATTTCCAAACCAAGGAAATAATGCAAGAGCCCCATGTACTTCATCTCAAATTCTCTTGCAAGATCCTCTTTGAAAGAAGTTATGAGCTGCTCATCACCTATCAGTATCAGATCATCTACATAAAATACAATATTAAAAATCTTACCATCAACCACAATATGATATAGGTTTTCATCTGTTTCACTCTTTGTGAAGCCCAACCTTGTGAAATAGATGTTGATATTGGTGTACCAAACATGAGGTGCTTTCTTCTGCCCATACATTTATCTCTTAAGTCTGGACACATGCAACTCCCTGTTTAAGGTCTCAAAACCTTCTTGTTGCTCAATGTGCACTTATTCCTTAATAAATCCATTGAGAAAGGTTGTCTTTACATCCATCTGATGTATCTACCATCCCATCTATGTTGAGAGTGCAATAATTGATCTAATTGTTGAGTACCTTGCAACTGTTGCAAAAGTCTCCTCATATTCAATCCCCTCTACTTGTGGGAATCTTCTGGCCACAAATATAGCCTTGTATTTCTCCATTCTCCCATCTGCTACTTGCTTCACCTTATAGATCCACCTGGATCCAATCACTGACTTCCCCACTGGTCTTGGGACCACTTCCCATGCAATGTTTCTGATAATGGAGTCATACTCCTCAACCATGGCATCAACCCATACTGATTGTTGAACTGCTTCCTCGAAAGAGGATGGTTCTTTCACAATACATTCGCTCATAAGAACCATGTATCCAATATACCTGTTTGGGGACCTTCTCTTCTTGTGCTGTGATGTAGGTGCACCTACATTCTCTGTCACATCTAGCATCAATCTTTCAGCCTCTCTAGTGCACTTCTTACCACTTCTGGTGCATGGCTCTGCATGAGTGGTTCCTTCCACTCTCTGTTCCTCTACTTGTGGCTACTCCACATCTCGAGGTTCATCCTTTGGAACTAATATTTCCTCTGCTGAATGCAAGTCAAGCTCCCTCTCAAGGGACAATCGCATGGCTTTCTCCTCATCAAATTTCACATCTCTCTTGACAATTGTCATCCTTTGTGCTAGAAAATACACCCAATAGTTGTGGGGAGTATCTGTGTACCCAAAAAATATCCTAACCGCTGTTGTTGGCTCTAGGTTCTTCGTGGCATATTTGGTCACATGGAAATAGAAATATGAGCCAAAAATTTTAAAATATGAAACATCTGGTTTCTTACCTAAAAAATCCTCCTTTTGTGTACTCCTGCCAAGTATCCAATGAGGACTACAATTCTGCACAAATACTATTATGTTGCATGCATCTATCCACAAATGCAACAATAGTCCTTGATCATGTAACATAGCTCGTTCTGCTCCCACAATTGTTCTATTATTTCTTTCGGCAACCCCATTTTGTTGTGGGTTATGAGGTGCAATATTTTCTATCTAAATTCCTTCTTTGGCACAAAAGTTATTGAATTTATTAGAGATATAATCATCACCATTGTCACTCCTTAGAGCCTTCACCTTCTTCCCTGTATCTTTCTCTACTAGTTCTTTGAACTCACAAAACTTGGAGTTCCTATGATCTTTCTTCTGCATGAATAAAATCCAACACTTTCTAGAAAAATCATCAACAAAAATAACATAATACTTGTGATTTGTTGTGGAAGCTATTGAGAATGGTCCACACACATTTGAGTGAAATATCTCAAGGATTTTCCTTGCTTGGTTCTCCTTCTCATGAAAGGTGGCCTTTGTATACTTCCCCATAGTATAACGTTTTCATATGTCTCTCTGCACAAGTGTACCCTTTGGAATCCATGTAGAAATCTGTTGCATGATCCTCAAAGCACTATGGTATAGATGACCCAACCTCCTATGCCATAACTCACCAGTATCCCGGCTCACTACCTCATTTTATTTACTGCTCAATGTTGTGCATCCATCTACATCAAGTTTTTAGAGGTTCTTCACATGAACCTCAATATTCTTTACGTTTCCTATGGCTTTGTGATGAAGGAACACATTTTCTTCACTAAAAACCACATCATATCCAAGATCCTCCAACATAGCAACTGAAACTAAATTCTTTTTCAAACCCGGTACATGCATGAGATATTTTAGTATGAAAGGTTTACGTGACTCTCTCTAGAAAGTAACTGTACCAATCCTAGTAGCGCTATAGCTCCCGTCGTCACCCATATTGATGTGCATCTAAATATCCTTCTCTTCCAAGCTACTAAAGAATTAATTGTCTCTAATCATGTGGAAAGATTCTCCACTATCCAAGTACCACATAGATCCCATCACAGTTGACACCAGGCATGCGATGAGAGATAAGTCCAACTCAAATTTTGAGGCCAAAGCTTCACACGCTGCAACTCCTGGACCCTTATTTTTTTCTTCTTCTTTTGTGGAAAATTTGTGGCATAGTTTCCATGATCATGACGGCTAAAAATTTTCACCTTTGACATGTCTCATTTCTTTCCTTCTTTACCAGTCTCAGATTTGGAATGGGAGTTCTTCCCTTTCCCTTTCTTTTCCTTGCCAACTAAGGCACAATTTTCCTCATCATCAGTCTTGGATGAGGATCCATTCTTGGTAGTCCACCGAAAGCCTTCTTGTACCAAATCCGACCATAGTCGCTCCCAATTTCGAAATTGCTCCCCCCCATTCATAAAGTCCTGGTAACTATGCCAACTCTTGGGAAGGCCTAGAAGTGCTAGTCTCACCAAGTCATCATTAGCCACAGTAATCCCAACACTTCCAAGCTCATCAGGACATAGAGTGAACTTGGTGAATTATTTAGTTGTATGCAGTGAATTCTTGGATTAAGCGGGAGGAAAGTGAATCAGTTTAACACATGCATTATCTTTTTAATTTTTTCATCAGCTTATTTACAACTTACTTTTATAATCAACTTTAGTATATGAATAGTATTAATATGTTGCATCAAGTATTAAATTAATGTGACATCAAACTTATTATGAGAGTAGCAAACATTAAGCAGATTTGGTAAATCATTTCAGTACATAGGCAACACAGATAGAGACAACAGATATAAGTGGAAACCCATAAACAGAGAAAACCACATCTTATTATTGTTGTGATGCAAAGGAAAGCTCCAACTCCTTCTCACCACTATTTTTTTATAGGCACCAACCTACAGGAGGCTCCAACCTCAATTCTGCAAGCTACAACTTGCAAGGAAGCTCCAACTCCCTTCAATTTTATGTAGGCACCAACCTACAGGAGGCTCCAACCTCAGTCAACTACAACTGACAGCTATCAAGCTTCAACTTGATAGGGAAGCTCCAAATTCCTCAATTTGTCAAAAGAAATTTTTGCTGATTTACCTCAGATATCAGATCTGTTCTGTAGCATCTCTTTCTGCTCCTCTCTTCCTTATCTTCTCTGCCTTAATCTTCTATAATTTTCATTCTCTATCCTTACTCCCTCTAACCTTTCCTTGCATATCAGGTTGATATATTATATATAGAGTTCATCACATGACTGTTTGTATTCCACAAAGAATTTGGAATGAATAGCCATACCATTTAGTCTTCTGCCTTCTCATTTCTTTTCCATCTCACTAAAAATATAACAATATGCATTAATTTTAATATTACAGTGGGAGTTTTTTTTTCCTACCGGAGACTTGCCAATTCATCACAAACAATAAACATTAATTACAACATTTACATTCACATTTTCAGTTACACACTTAAATTTTACTCAGCTCCTTTTCTGGATTTTGGCTTTACTGGATTTGTCTTTTCTGCTGCTGTTGAGTGACTATTCTGTATACTTTGGTTCATCTCTGTGTCTATTCATCTTTTCATATATGAGCTTAAACTTAATGGTTGAAATTCACATTACTATTTCAATTCATCCTTTTCCCTGTACAATAATTTTTATTTTATTTTGCCGCTGTCTCTCTCTCTTTCGTTCTTGCAGGCTCTCTTCTTCATTGTAGTTGTATAACTACTGTACATATAACTGTATTTAATATAACTGTTGTGCAATTTCAATAATTTTTAATTTCTGCACTGGCAATTTGAATCAATACTGAAGCTGCTCCATCAGAGGTTACAATCATTGTTGTGACCACTTTTATTTTATATCTGGGTAGAATATTTTCAGTGCGGAAGCTCCTTGATGTTTGGGCTATCCTCACTCTTCTGTTATATTGCACCTTTAAAGCACTCATCCAATTTTTTCAGTGACTTTAAAAACCATTCAGCACATATACAACGTTCACTATATAACTCTTCATATTATTTGTTGGTCTATATTACATATAAAAATCCAACAATAAATTCTCGCTATTCACATATGTTAACATATACGACGCTTTCAAAATTATAATGAACCCTTTGGTTTCGTATTTAAATCCCCAGAGAATGCTTATATAATGTCTTCGGGCCCCATATCATTTCACACTATATTATTGAACCCTCTATTCAATTTTAATTGAATACATTCGAAAGTCAAAAGACTGTAATGTTAACGTCTATTCTCCTTTCGGCATAACCACTTAACCCATGCTGGCCCACACATTTATACAACAATCAAACGCTGGCCCATACCTTGTTTGTCACCTTGCAACTTCGTTCATGATCCAATGGTGGATAAATCATCCCTCTTTCAACCTCTGATCCTACGGAAATTGCGCGGTTAACTTGCACGAGGGTTAATATTCAATAGTTGTGCGATGGACTAGACCCCAGCGCTTAAACGACCCTCCACATCCAACGGCGTAGATCACATCTCCTTGCTCCATACGATCTGACGGATATCGCTTGGCTTAGATGCACGAACGATAATGCACGATGAGAGTGTTTTTCCAAAATCGCTTGAGGCCACATGTGAGGCAGTCAATGGAATCACTCCAAATTCTTAAATACTGCTTGCCCGACGAAGGAGGTATGATCAAAACCGGAAACTTGCCTTTACTATTCACTCCAGTCATGATTTCGCTGCTTTCTCCCTCAGGGTTCCATCCGCCTTTATTACTTATGAATTCCACTCTTCTTTCTCAAGGTTCCATCCCTTTGTTCTGTCATCGCTACGTTTCATTTACATTTTAACACGGTGCTTCCATATGTTTAACGCCCAGCTCCATTAGGTTTCACTGCGCATTCACGGTTCCTCTCTAGGTTCCATTCCTTACCATTGTTTACAATTCCGCCTCTTTCACTACTGTTCTTCATCCATGTGTTATATTTATGCTTCCATTTTATTCAATGCTACCTCTGCTACCCATTCATAGAACCGATCTGCTTAATAAGATCCTCTCCACTTTCACCATTGCTTTGATGTCTAATACCTCTACGACTTGTAACCATTCTGACTGTCCACGGGTTCATGCTCCTTTCTGCCTCGCATTGCACAGACTCTGTGTCCAAATGTATCATCGTTCCAATATTTAACCGAGGTCGTGTATTTGAATTGGATTGAAATAATACCATTCCTTCTGCTGCTATAGTGAAAATAAACTCTCACTCTGTTCTTCTCATGCTCCAAACTAAGAGCCCTCTACTCTCCTATAAATGTTACTACACCATTCACCAAAAACCTATGCCCCTCTTCTCTACTTCAATTTGCTGCTCCTGTCTTCTCCTTTTCCTTATTGCTATTTCAGGTGCTACTCCTTTGCCATATCCTTTGCCATCAATGACAACATTTCCAACAGTCTCCCCCTTTGGCATTGATGGAAATATACTTCCTCTATTTTCCTCCCCCTTTGACATCAATGGCAAGGGGTTGCACATTTCTTAGTGTGGATTCTATCCTTTGTTTTTATCCTTTTTCAGCATTTCTTGCATTTCCTCTCTCTGAGATCTTCTGACTATGTACCCTCCTGCTCCAAACTTTGGATTAAATCCAAAATACTGACCCTTTAGCCTTTTCATTGACTCTTTTATGCTGGATGTATTCTTTCCATAGTCCTTTGATCCTGAGGACCTGTTTCATGCTTCGCCTGTTGGCTGATCCCCCCCTGGAATGATATTTTCATTTTTGTTCTCCCCCTGAAACTGTGCTTTCTCTTTATATCATAAAGTAGCATCTACAGATACTACCCCTAGTCTATCTCTCAAATATTCAAATGGTTCTCTAGCAAGAGGTTTGGTAAATATATCAGTTGTCTGTTCTTTTGTTGGTGCATATTCTAGCTTTACTACCTTCTGAGCCACTTGTTCTCAGAGAAAATGATACTTGATTGGGATATGTTTAGTTTTTGAATCAAGCACAAGATTTTTGGATATACTTATAGCACTTGTATTATCACATTTGATTGAGATAGGTTCATTAATACTTACCTTCATGTCTTGGAGGGTTTGCTTCATCCACATGACTTGTGTATAACATGTTGCTGCTGCTATATATTCTGCTTTTGCTGTAGATAGAGAGATAGATGTTTGTTTCTTACTTAACCATGCCACCACACTTTCTCCTAGATAGAATGCACCTCCACTTGTGCTTTTTCTGTCATACATACAACTGGCCCAATCTACATCTGTGTATGCTTTCAAGGTGAGGATTTTTCTTTTAGGATACCAAAGCCCATACTGTGCAGTTCCTTGTAGATATCTGAATATTCTTTTGACTGCAAGAAGATGATTTTGTTTAGGTGCTGCTTGATATCTAGCCACTAGTCCTACTACTAGCATGATGTATGGTCTTGATGCTGTTAGATATAGCAGACTTCCTATCATGGATATGTAGAGTTTTTGATCTATATCAGCAGATCCATCATCAACACACAGCTTGCATCCTGTGATCATGGGAGTTGACACAAGTTTGCAGTCCTCCATTTTGAATTTTTTCATCATTTCTTTTAAGTCTTTTTCCTCTGATATGAATGTACCTATGTTCTTTTGCTGAATTTGAATTCCTAAGTAGAAACTGAGATCTCCAATCATGGACATCTCAAACTCTGATTTCATCTCTTCAGCAAACCCTTTTTCTAGTTCATCTCTATTGCTTCCAAACATAATGTCATCAACATATACTACAACAATCGGGAGTTCATTTTCATGGGATTTTATGTATAGATTGTTGTCTACTCCACCTCTCTTAAAGCCTTGCTTTTGAAAATATTTATCCAGTCTTGAGTACCAAGCACGAGGAGCCTGTTTTAGTCCATATAGAGCCTTCTTCAGTCTGCACACATATTCATCTTTGTCTGTTAAAGAGAAACCTTCTGGTTGTTCGATGTAGACTTCTTCTTCTAGAAAATTTTACATCCATTTGATATACCTTGAAGTCTTGGTAGCATGCAAAGGCCAGAAACATTCTGATGGCTTCCATTCTGGCTATAGGGGCAAATGTTTCATCGAAATCAAGTCCTTCTATTTGTGAATATCCTTTGCAGACAAGTCTGGCTTTATTCCTGATTACCTGTCCTTCCTCAGTCATTTTATTTCTGAATACCCATTTTGAGCCTATGAAATTTTTCCCAGTGGGTCTAGGAACTAGTTCCCATGTATTGTTTTTCTCAATTTGGTCCAATTCTTCATTCATAGCATTCACCCAATACTTGTCCTTGCTGGCTTCTTCAAATTTCTTTAGCTCTATTTGTGATAACATGGCTATGTATACTTCTTCTGTCTGTTCAATTAGCTACCTTCTTGTCTAGACCCCTACTTTCTTGTCTCCTATGATCTGATCTTCGGGATGATTCTTCTGAGTGTATCTTGAGGGGGCTTTCGAGCTTAGCTTTGCATCTTCTGTTGTCTTGCTTGTTTCATCATCATTTTGGTTTTCTTCTTCATGGTTGTCTGATGGACTGCAGCAGTCTATATCTCTTGTCTTGTTTGGAAGTTCTTCATCAAATCTCACATCAATAATTTCTACTATTTTTAGAAGAGTCTTGTTGTAGTACCTATACCCTTTAATTTTGGAAGCATATCCTAGAAATATCCCTTCATTTTCTCTTGCATCAAATTTCCCAAGATTTTCATTATTATTCTTTATGCAACACTTGCTTCCAAAAATTCTAAAATGTTTGATTGAAGCTGGCTTTCCATGCCATAGTTCATAAGGAGTCTTGTCACTTCTTGGCCTTAAGTGAGCTTTATTAAGGATATGCACCGCTGTATGTACTGCTTCTGCCCAGAAGGTTTGAGGAATATTACTCTCTTGCATCATGGCTCTGGCAATTTGTTGTACATATCTGTTTTGTCTCTCTACTACTCCATTCTGCTGAGGTGTCCCTGCAATAGTAAATTATTGCTTTATGCCATGATCATTGCATAGGTCTGCAAAGTCATAATCAGTGAATTCACCTCTTCTGTCTGATCTGATGCATTTTAGCTTGCATCCTGTTTGATTTTCTGCTAATGCTTTGAATGTCTTAAATATTTCCAGTGCTTCCGATTTATTCTTGAGAAATGAAACCCATGTCATTTTGGAGAAGTCGTCTATTATCATCATGAAGTAGGATTCTCCACTTGGAGTTTTAGTTCTTGTAGGTCCACACAGGTCCATGTGCACAAGATGGAGTGGTCTTCTTGTCGATAACTCATCTTTGGCCTTAAATGATGTGCGGGTCTGTTTTCCCAATTGACAAGATTTGCATATGGTATTAGAAGGCCTTTTTATTTATGGTGTGTCTCTGAGAACTTTCTTCTTGCTTATTCTGATGATGTGATCGAAGTTGAGATTCCCCAACCTTTTATGCCATAACCATGACTCCTCAAGTTTGCTAAGATGACATGATTCCTCTTCCTCTTCCACAATGTAAACATTACTCTCTGTTCGAACTCCTTTGAGTAGAGTCTTACCTGTGGTGCTTGATATGAATTCACAATCTTGTGCTCTAAAAAGAACTTCACAGCCTTTATCACACATTTGACTGACACTCAACAAATTTGCTTTCATCCCATCTACAAATAGCACATCTTGGGCCCTTCCTCTGCCATTGTCCAGGCTGATTGAGCCTTTTCCTTTTATTTTTGTTGATTTATCATTGCCAAAAGTAACATTGCCAGATTTCTTTGCATCAAGAGCTATAAACTTACTTTTGTCTCCAGTCATGTGTTTTGAGCAGCCACTGTCCAAATACCACTGGCTTTTCAGGTCTTGAGTAGTTAGAGTCAAGTCACATTTATTCACCTTCTTTATCCACTGGAAGCATCCTTTTGTTTGGTATCTTTTGTGAGATGATGAACTACTTCTTCTGAGAGGACATTTGGAAGGCATATGTCCAACTTGATTGCATACATAGCATTTGATCATAATTTTTGCAGAATTGTGAGTATGAACAAAATTTCTTTGATTCATAAACCTCCTTGAGGTGTTGAACATCAATATTTGTCCATACTTTCTACACTCAATGATCTTATGGCCAAATTCATTACAATAAAAACAGTAACCATAGAAACTATTTGCATACCTGATGTAAGGTTGTCTTCTCCATTTGTTTGTTTGAGACAATCTCTTCACTGTTTGCATCTTTTGCTGGTTTGAATTACTCCTCCTTGCCTAAAAATATGGAGCAATGTGTCCCAGCTTGTGGCAGACATAACAGGTGGCATTCTTCATAGGAGGGAAGAATCTCCTTTGATGGCTTCCAAATTTGACATACTCAGGGGCATATGATCCTTTTTATGTTGTCTTAGTATTTATTGCCTTCTTTGTTACTAGAGGTTTCTTCTGATATTTGTCTTCCTCATTACATGTTTCTTCTTATGTAGGAATTGTTTGAGATGTTTCATCATTCTTTTTATCTTTTACAAAAATAATCTCTCTATTTTCCTTTTATTTTCTTTTACTTGATTCTCCTTCATAGCCTATTCCCGTTTTTATCATAGGAGATATTTGAGCATCCAGAATTTCGTTCAACTTACTAGAGCTTGTTGTTTGAGAGGAATTTGTAGATATTTTCCTCTGAGCATTTTCTAATTTCTTCCTTAGACATACAACTTCTTCTTCTAGCTTCTCTTGTTCTCGAGTTTTATCCTTGATTTGCTGAAGTAACATGTCTTCTATCTTCTTGGCTTCTTCAAGCTCTACCTTCAGCTACATTAAGGCTTTTGAATTCTTCTCTTCTCTTACATACTTGAGGAGAATGTCTTTTTGTTTTCTGCACTTCAGTTTGAGTCTGTCAATCTCCTCAAGAGCACTTCTTAGCTCCCCCTCAAGGTCGACCTCACCTTCTTCTTCTTCATCTTCTAGTAGGAGTCCTTCAAGTTCTTCTATGGCCATCAATAAAAATTCAGAGGTTCCTTCTTCACTTGAGAGTTCATCTTAGTCTTCAGATGTACTTCTGTCTTGTTGAGCATAAAAGGATTTTTTGCTGAACTTCTTTCCTTTCTGCCAGTTCTTTGATGAATTTTTCTATGATTCTTGGGCCTGATTCCTTACTTTCTTGTGAGGATAATTAGCTGCATAGTGTCCAACTCTTCCACAGTTGAAGCATTTAAAAGGAAGTTTACCTTTGTATTTACCTGAGCCTCTATCCAGTTTCTTGACAAATGTTGCTTCTTCTTCATTCGAGCAAGAACATATGTCTTCCTCTTCTTCTTTATTCTTTTATGTTTTTAATGCCGCCTCCCTCGTACTTGGCTTCTTCTGTGGGAGCCTCATTTCATATGTTGTTAGATTTCCAAGTAGTTGGTTCATGGTCAAGGTCTCCCAATCAGTTGTTTCTTCTATTGCAGACACCTTGGGATTAAACCTGGGTGGAAGAGATCTTAGAATATTTTGTACAATTACAACTTCTTTTACGGTTTCTCCTAGAGACTTCATGTTGTTTACTATTTCTACAGCCCTTAGAAAGAAGCTAGCAATGTCTTCATCATCATTCATTTTTAAGTTCTCAAACTGGGCTCTATAGACTTGAAGTTTGGCAGTCTTTACCTTCTTGTCTCCCTCATGGATGTTCTCCAGAGTATCCCACATTTCTTTGGCAGTGTCTTTGTGCATTAATTTGATAAACTCTGCTTCACACAATCCATTTAAGATGGCATTCATGGCTTTTGCGTTAGCTAAAAAATCTTGTTTGGTTTCTTTCTCTGAGTTAGTTGCCTTTGGGGCATATCCTAATTCCACAGCAACCCAAACTTCTATTCCTAGAGACATTATGTATGTCCTCATTCTAATTTTCCAAAAATCATAATTTGCACCCGTAAAGAAAGGGGCTTTATTGGTTGAGCATCCTTCTTTACTAGCCATCCTGAGAACCTAAGATCTCCTTTCAGTTGTTAAACTGGTACAAATGAACCTGGCTTTGATACCAATTGTTGAATTCTTAATTAAACTGAGAGGGGGGGAGGGTGAATCAGTTTAACACATGCAATAGCTTTTTAAATTTTTCATCATCTTATTTACAACTTACTTTTATAATCAACTTTAGTATATGAACAGTCTTAATATGTTGCAGCAAGTATTAAATTAATGTGACATCAAAATTATTATGAGAGTATCAAACATTAAGCAGATTTGGTAAATCATCTCAGTACATTGGCAACATAGATAGAGACAACAGATATAAGTGGAAACCTATAAAGGGAGAAAACCACAACTTATTATTGTTGTGATGCAAAGGCAAGCTCCAACTCCTCACCACTGTTTTTCTATAGGCACCAACCTACAGGATGCTCCAACCTCAATTCTACAAGCTACAACTTGCAAGGAAGCTCCAACTCCCTTCAATTTTCTGCAAGTACCAACCTACAGGAGGCTCCAACCTCAGTCAGCTACAACTGACAGCTATCAAGCTTCAACTTGATAGGGAAGCTCCAACTTCCTCAATTTGTCAAAAGAAATGTTTGCTGATTTTCCTCAGATATCAGATCTGTTCTGTAGCATCTCTTTCTTCTCCTCTCTTC
>CM076577.1:350477751-350591799 GCA_034641835.2 Pinus albicaulis
TATCCTTTGCCATCAATGAAAACATTTCCAACAGTGTCACCCTTCTCCATTTTGATTTTCCTAAGCTTGTCCTTGAGTGCCAATTTCTTGTGGTCACTGTTTCTTTGAAATAAATCTATTAAGGCCTTCCACATAGCATATGGAGTTGCCTTTCCATTGAGAATCGATACAATATGATCTTAAAGTCCCTCTAATAATATCCTCCTCACCTTTTCAAAATTCTTCTTTCATGCTTCATGTTGCGCATCATCTGTTGGGGTGGGCTTAGGAATATCAATGTCAATAAATTCCTTTAGTCCATTATCCTGCAATACTGCCTCCATCCTGCCCTTCCATGCAATATAGTTTGAATTTCCCTTGAGTGCATATTCAAGTCTTAAGCTAGTGAAAGACATCATGGTCAGTTGTTAGGTGCCAAAGAATGAATCTACAAATTTGAATCATGTTCAACACAAAATCAATTTCTTCTCTTCTATTGTGATTCCTGGCGCTTTGATACCATGTAGAAATTATACCAATGGATTCAATCCTATCTTGTTATGTACTAAAACAATATACTAAATCCTTCTAAAATATTTTTGGAATATAAAACACGATCTCTCAATCACATGCAAGTAAGAGAAAGAAGTAAATCAATCGCATAAGACAAGATATTCTTAGGGAAATAAACTGCTCAAAACCCAACTATCATATATTGTATAAAGTCAAGGAGTCATGAAACAATACAATGCATTCTTACTTACAAGATTCTCTCGCTCTCTACCAATTGTCTCACACTAATCTAGGCAAAATTGGACAAACACATAGCCAATTCCTTGTCTTCCTTCATCATGCCTTGCTCACACAATTACTAGGGAAATAAGCCCCTATTAAATAGGAAATTTATCCTTCCTTGTTTTCACAATCCATCATGGTCTTCTCATGACTTTATAATTGGACCCGAGGAGTTTTCTGATAATACAACTAATAGTTATGTTCCCTTTAACCTTTGTCTCAATTGGGTCTTCTTCAAAATTTCCATGCATGCAACTATTAATAGAAAATCATCAGTTATCTAATTGATCACTACTTGTGAATTAAATCTGATTTAATTCACTGGACCTCTCATTCATTCATCACTCAGTTAGAACTAGTTAAAATTATTTTAACTCAATTAATTTGAGTTAACTAATTACACTCACACCACACTAGTGCTACAACTGCATCTGGACCCCCAAAATATTAGGATTACTCTACATGCCTCATCTTATACCCTCAACTCGAATTTCTTAAGCTAAATCAGTCATCAGGACTTAGTTAAATGATACAAGTTGTTATGAGATTAAATTACAATTTGTTGTCCTATTTATTCAAGGGAAAAATAAATTATACACCCACATTTCGCAATAATGTGTAATTGAATTTCTCACCAATGTGTGACTAAAATTCCACACTAGTATATGGTTGCATTTTCTTGTTGAATTTCAACAATATTCAGTCTGATTTATAAGAGGTGTATCATCTTATTTGCACAATTTTCAACCTATAACCATGGGCGTGCTTACTGATTTGCAATATTCCATCCCAAACTTCTTCAGAGTTTCTTAGAGATATTTGGATTGGGAGATAAACACTCCTTTCTGAGACTAAGAGATTTGCAGTCCTGGGAAGAAGGAAAAATCTCTTATCATGGAGATTTCAAACTCTATCTGCATACATTCTGCAAATTGATGCCCCAGTTGTTCCATGTCACTGCCAAAGATGATGTCATCCACATATACTACTACAATTAGTAGATGGTAACCTTCATATTTTATGTACAAATTTCTATCAGCAGTACCCTTTTTAAAACCTTGTTGCTGAAGGTATGTATCCAGCCTCCCATACCAAGCTCTAGGAGCTTGTTTGAGTCCATATAGGGCTTTTTTTAGTTTGCAAACAAATCCTTCCTTTGTGGTGAGCATAAATGCTTTTGGTTTCTCAAAGTAAACTTATTCCTCTAGATCTCCATTTAGAAACACATACTTCACATCCATTTGATACACTTTGATGTTTTTGTGACTAGCAAAGGAAAGAAAAATTTTGATCGTTTCTAGTCTAGCCACTAGTGCAAAGGTTTCCTCAAAATATATTCCCTCTATCTAGGCATACCCTTTGCAAAAAAAACAAGCCTTGTTCTTGATTACATGACCATGTTCATTCAATTTGTTTTTGAAAACCCATTTGGTCCCAATGAAATTTTTCTCTCTAGGTCTTGGAACCAGCTCCCAAGTGTCATTCTTTTCAATTTCGTTAAATTCTTCCTTCATTGCTTTCACCTAGAACTTGTCCTCACATTCTTGACTGAGATTCTTCAATTCAATCTATGATAGTAGAGCTAGATTTATGCAGCTTGAACTGCCAATAAGTTTCCTCCCAGTCTGAACACCATGTCTATGGTGTTGAGATTGCAACAAGATGATGAGCTTAGTGGAAAGAAGTTTCCTTCACTAAGTGGGCCCGCAGACTATTTTTCGTGCAAAGTCTATTTTTAGACATATGGATCATGTTCTATGAGTTGCAGGATGCTATTTGTGGATGGTTGGTCAAGTTGGAAAAATAGATGGACTTCTATTTTTAGACATATTGGGCGGAATCTGTTTTTAGTTATGGAGGATAAGAAATAGATATGTGATGACCAATGAAAACTGTAGATCTTGGACTATAGACATTATCTTGTTCTCTTAGAAACACTTGGGTTAAGTACACGGAAATGACTCCTGAAAGCCCATGTACGATGAATTACGCTATTCTTGAGGTTATGTCGGAATGGATTACATGGATCACCGATTCTATCCCTATGATTGAGAGGTTTGGTGGATTTGATTGAGGAGTTAATGGAGTTGTGTTCAGTTTAACTAATCTAAACATAGTTGAACTAGTTGTATTTAGTCTAACTGATTAATACACTAGTGAAGAGTGGTGTGAATTAATTATTAATTAATTCACTAATTATAAACTCATTAATCAACTAAATAATACATCAGTTAACTTCAGTGCATGGACAGTTTCAGTGGAGACCAGTGCGGAGATAGGTGAAAGAGTAGGTTAACTATCAGTTGTGACTATACTGTTGCATATTTGCAACAACCAGTGATTGGAGGAGCCCATGAGGATTGCACAGTACAAGCCAGGTGGTTCAAGTTATTTAATGAGCCATCCTACAACATTGATTACACAATAGAGGCTGGCTATCAGGTGGCAGAGATTGGAGCATGTGTTTTGCTAGATCTAGCTTGATTAGTGTGTAGCAATTGGAGGTTGTGCTGAGAGCTTGTGAGGAGCTTTGTACAATTATTGTTACATGATCTCTATGACATATAATATACAGATAGTTGGGGTTTTCAGCTTTAAGCTTTCCCATGAAATATTGTGTTCATATGTGTGATTGTTTATGGTTTTAATGTGTGCATGCAATTGATTTTATTTCCACATGTAATGATCAATGGTAGAAGAGATTCTGTATTATGCATGAAGCTAAAATAGTGTGTGATCAAGAGAATATCGGTGAATAATATATCAGTTATTCAAATTTCTACATGGTATCAGAGCGATATTGATCATTGGAGCAATTGCAAAACATTGAAGCGGTTGAGTTTTGTGCTGGTGGAATTCGAATTTGCAGTAGTGTTTTCTTGGTGTTGAAGTTGAGATGTCTTTCAATGGATTGCGATTGGAGTATGCCCTTGAGGGAAGATCGAATTATATTTCATGGAAGGATAGGATGGAGGCAGTGCTGGATGAAAATGGGTTGAAGAAGTTCATAGATGTAGAAATTCCAAAACCTACTTCTAGTGATGCTGCCGTACTTGACGCATGGCAAAAGAAGACAACAAAGTGTCGAAGGATTCTATTGGAAGGTGTAAAGGATCACATAGTGTCCAGAATTCATGGTAAGGCTTCTCCATTCTTGATGTGGAAAGCTTTGATATATTTATTCCAAAGGAAGAGCGACCAGAGGAAGTTGGCGCTCAAGGATAAACTCAGAAACATAAAAATGGAGAAAGGCGACAGTATGCCCAAGTACCTCACGAAGTTCATCCAATGCAGGGATGAGTTGGGAAGTGTGGGGGTTACTGTTGATGATGAGGACTTGGTGATCTTGGCTCTCCTCAGGCTTCCGAAGAGTTGGCATTCCTATCAGGACTCTGTCAATGGTCAGGAGAAATTGCCAGGATGGGAGTGACTTTGGTCGGATCTTGTGCAAGAGGAGATAAGGCGAAGTACCAGGGATTGATCTTCATAAAAGAAATAAAATGAATAAAATTGTGCTTTGGCTACCAAAGAAAAGAAGGGGAAGAGCAAGAAGCATGCTTCTCAATCCGGTGTGAAAGGCAAGAAGTAGGACATGTCCAAGGTGAAGTGGTTTCACTGTCACCAACATGGAAATTATGCCACTAGTTGTCCATAGAAGAAGAAAAATAAGCAGGCTGCTAGATCTGCAGCTGGAGAGGCCTTAGCCTCGTAGTTTGAGTTGGATTTTTCTCTAATCGCATGCTTGGTCTCAAGTGTGATGGGTTCAGTGTGGTTTCTTGGCAGTGGTGCATCTTTTCACATGACAGGAGATCGAGATTTGTTTACTGATCTAGATGAGAAAGATCTTGGAGTGCACATCGAGATGGGCAATGATGGTAGATACAGTGCGGCTGGTATCGGTACCATTTCCTTTGAGATGGAGTCTGGTAAACCCTTCGTATTGAAGGAAGTGATGCATGTTCCAGGATTGAAGAAGAATTTGATCTCTGTGGCGATGTTAGAAGACAAGGGATATGATGTTTTCTTTAGTGAGGGAAAGGATTTCCTGCACAGTAACGCAACTAGTGAGACCCGGAGGATAGGGGTTCGAGTTAAGAACCTTTATCAATTACAGGTAGATGGCTGCGCAGTAATGGCAGGCAAGGCAGAAGGAGTGGTGAGCTGGGATGATGGCGAGTTGTGGCACCGTAGATTGGGCCACCTTCACCATGGAGCTTTGAAGATACTGTAGCAGATTTATATTGGGCTTCCTAAGGGTAATCTTGCGCAGTCAGATCAGTGCAAGGGATGTACCTTGGGAAAATTTGTGAAAGCCACCTTTCACGAGAAGGTTAGTCGCGCCACGACAATCCTTGAGAGAATTCACACAGACATGTGTGGACCTTTCTCAGTAGCTTCGAAAACAAAGCACAAGTACTATGTGATATTTGTTGATGATTTTTCTCGTAATTGTTGGATCTTCTTCATGTAGAAGAAGAGAAAGACATACTCAAAGTTCTGTGAGTTCAAGGCACTAGTTGAGAAAGAATCGGGGAAGCAGGTGAAGGGGAGCGACAATGGTGGTGAATTCATCTCTAGCGAATTCAAGGAATTTTGCAGTGCAGAAGGAATTAAAAGAGAGCTCATAGCACCTCATAACCCACATCAGAATGGTGTTGCTGAGCGGAAGAACAAAACGATCGTGGGTGCTGCACGGGCGATGTTGCATGATCAGGGCCTTCCCATACACTTGTGCGTTGAGGCATGCAATATTGTAGTATATGTGCAGAACTGTTGTCCTCACAGGATACTTGGCATGAGTACACCCGAGGAGGTGTTTTCTGGTAAGAAGCCTGATATTTCCCATTTGAGGATTTTTGGTTCACCTGTTTACATTCATGTGATGAAGGATGCCAGGAAGAATCTGGAGCCGACTGCAGAGGTTGGGATATTTTTGAGGCACACTGATACACCCCACAAATATCGTGTGTATTTTCCAGACAGTCGCAAGACTATTGTGCGACGGGATATCAAGTTTCATGAGGAGAAAACCATGAAGTGTTCGCTTGAGAGGGAGCCACACTTGCATGCAGATGAGGAGCTATTAGTTCCTAAGGATGAGCCTCAGGATGTGGATCAACCACAAGAGGAGGTTCATGGAGTGGAAGAGACCACTCATGCGGCGCCAACCATCAGAGGGCGGAAGCGCACTACAGAAGCTGAGTGACTGGCTCAAGATTCAGAGAAGGTTGTTGGAGCACCTACATCACAGCATAGACAGAGACAGTCACCTGACCGGTATACTAGATACATGGCTCTTATGAGCAACTGTATTGTGACAGAGCCATCCTCTTTCGAGGAATCTGTGGAGGATCCCGCATGGGTATATGCCATGGTGGAAGAGTATGATTCGATTGTCAGAAACAGTGCATGGGAGATTGTCCCAAGGCAGGAAGGGAAATCAATGGTGGGTTTGAGAAGGATCTACAAAGTGAAGAAAGCAGCTGACGGGAGTGTGGAGAAGTACAAGGTAAGATTTGTTGCCCGAGGTTTTTCACATATTGAGGGGATTGATTATGAGGAGACCTTTGCACCTGTCGCAAGGTATTCTTCCATACAGATGATTCTTTCTCTCTCAGTGTAGATGGGGTGGCACATTCATCAGATGGATGTGAAGACTGCGTTCCTCAATGGAGTCATTGAGGACGAGGTGTACATAGAGCAGCCCGAAGGTTTTGAGATCTTCAGCAGCGAGTCGCATGTGTGCAGGCTCAAGAGAGCACTGTATGGGTTGAAACAAGCACCTCGTGCTTGGTACACACGGATAGAAATTTATTTCACCGGACTTGGATTCTCCAAGAGTGAGGCGGATCTGAACCTATACCAGATAGTGGTGGAGGGTAAGTTGCTTATCATTGTACTTTATGTAGATGATTTGATTTTGATGGGTGATGAACTATTGATACACTCATGCAAGGCTGATCTTGCAAAGGACTTTGAGATGAAGGACTTGGGCCTCCTTCATTATTTCCTGGGATTGGAAATTTGGCAGCGCAGTGATGGATTGTTTGTTTCTCAAGGCAAGTATGCCTGGGAGATACTGGAGAAGTTCAACATGCATGGCTACAAGCCTGTTGATACTCCTCTTCCTGGTGGATGGAGGAAGGAAGATGCTACTTTGGCGGATGTAGTGGATTCCATTGTTTATCGACAGTTGGTGGGGTCGCTTATGTATCTGGTCAATACACGACTCGACATATGCTATGCTGTTAACCAACTTTCACAAGCTATGGTTAAGCCTACCAAGATCTACTGGAAGGCAGGAAAGCATGTATTGAGATATCTCAGAGGCACATCGGGATATGGATCATGGTATAGATAGGAGGATGATTTGAGGTAGCATGGCTTCACGGATCGGTATCATCAGATCAGATATTGTGTGCAGCAGAAGATCATGTTACTTTCATATATTCCCACAGAGGATCAGGATGTTGATATCTTGACGAAGGTGCTCACTAGGAGAAAATTTGAATACCACAGAGGCAGGATAGGGGTGGCAGATAATCCTTATCTTTTTGAGAGGGAGTGTTGAGATTGCAACAAGATGATGAGCTTAGTGGAAAGAAGTCGCCTTCACTAAGTGGGCCCGCAGACTATTTTTGGCGCAAAGTCTATTTTTAGACTATGTCTATTTTTAGACATATGGATCATGTTCTATGAGTTGTAGGATGATATTTGTGGATGGTTGGTCAAGTTGGAAAAATAGATGGACTTCTATTTTTAAACATATTGGGCGGAATCTATTTTTAGATTGCCAGTCTAAAAATAGATATGTCGAATATTATTAGCTCTTAATAATATTGGACTATAAACATCATCTTATTCTCTTGGAGCACTTCAGTTAAGTGAACAGATTGGGCACAGGAGTTGATAGAAGGAATTACGCTATTCCTGAGGGTTATGTGGAACTATTGCATGGATACTTCAGCTATAACTCATGTGAGAGAGTTTGGTGGAGTTGATTGAGGAGTTAATGGAGTTGTGTTCAGTTTAACTAATCTAAACATAGTTGAGCTAGTTGTATTTAGTCTAACTGATTAATACACTAGTGAAGAGTGGTGTGAATTAATTATTAATTAATTCATTAATTATAAACTCATTAATCAACTAAATAATACATCATTTAACTTCAGTGCATGGATAGTTTCAGTGGAGACCAGTGCAAAGATAGGTGAAAGAGAAGGTTAACTATCAGTTGTGACTATACTGTTGCATATTTGAAACAATCAGTGATTGGAGAAGCCAATGAGGATTTCACAGTACAAGCCAGGTGGTTCAAGTTATTTAATGAGCCATCCTACAACATTGATTACACAATAGAGGTTGGCTATCAGGTGGCAGAGAATGGAGCATGTGTTTTGCTAGATCTAGCTTGATTAGTGTGTAGCAATTGGAGGTTGTGTTGAGAGCTTGTGAGGAGCTTTGTACAATGATTGTTACATGATATCTATGACATATAATATACAGATAGTTGGGGTTTTCATATTTAATCTTTCCCATGAAATACTGTGTTCATATGTGTGATTTTTATGGTTTTAATGTGCGCATGCAATTTATTTTATTTCCGCATGTAATGATCAATGGTAGAAGAGATTCTGTATTGTGAATGAAGCTAAAATAGTGTGTGATCAGGAGAATCTCGGTGAATAATATATCAATTATTCAAATTTCTACATATGGTCTCCCAATATTTGACTCTCAAGATCATGCTCTTTTTGTACATACCTAGAAGGTTTCTTTGGCTTTGAAGTTATGCTTGACTCCTCGACTTCACAATCTGATCGTGTTTCCTCTTGATTTGAAAACCCCATCTCTAGATTTATTTCATCCGCAAATTTTATATCTGCTTTAAAGGATTTGGGTTATGCATCTATCTCATCTACTATTATATCGATGCAATCCTCAATCTTCTTTTTCCGCTTGTTGTAACACTTGAATCCTTTGCTTAAAATAGAGTACCAAAGTAATATTCTTTCATCAACACGAGAGTCAAAATTTCCAAGATTCTTATCATTCCTTTTCATAAAAAATTGATCCCAAACACTTTGATGTGTTTAACTGATGCAGGTCTCCCCTTCCATAACTCATAGGGAGTTTTATTACTATTGGGCCTAAGATGAGTTCTATTAGAAAAATATATTGTTGCTTGTGCTTCCTCTCCCCAGAATATCTGGGATACATCATCTTCATCCAACATGGCTCTGGAAATCTCTTGGATAGTTTTATTCTTCCTTTTCACCACTCCATTTGGTTGTGGATTTCTAGCCACTTAATACTATCTTTTTATGCCGTGATCTTCATATAATTCTTCAAACTCTTTTGAGGTGTATTCTCCTTCTATGTCTGATCTTAAGCACTTGATCTTTAGATATTTCTCATTTTCAACTTGAGCTTTGATTTTTTTAAATGTTTAAATGCTTCTGATTTTTCTTTTAAGAGTACGATCAAAGTGGCCCTGGTAAAATCATCGATGAGAAACATGAAGTACCTTTCTCCTCTTAGGATTTTTTCTCTGATTGGGCCACATATATCTGTATGAATCATCTCTAGTAGTCTAGTTGATGCAAACTATTTTGTCTTGAAGTGAGTTCGGGTATTCTTACCAATTTGACATGGCCTACAAATTGAGTTCTCAGGTTTTGATAGTCTCGAAAAACTTCTCACAGCTCCAAGCTTGTTGACTCTTATCAAGCAGTAAAAATTTATATGACCAAGTATCTTATGCCATATTCGTGCTTCAATTTTCTTGCTTAAATAACAACTTACACTGGAGTCATCAAACAAATATACATTGTTTTGAGTCTTGATTTCTTTTCCTACTAGCTTTCCATTCCTCATATTGCGGATCTCATAATCCTTGGATCAAAAGGTCACATTATAGGCATTATCAGACATCTTCCTCACAATAATTAAGTTATGTTTGAGACCCTCCACATACAAAACATTTTTTTCATTCGTGTTTTGATCAAGGATGAATACTCCTTTACCCTTTATTTTTCCTAGAGCATTGTTCTTGAAGTTGACATTTCTTCCTCTATCTTTTTCTTTAAATGAAAAAAAATTACTTTTATCCCCTTTCACATGCTTGGAACAACCTCTATCTCATGCCATTGTTTTTCTTGATTATGAGCAGATAGAGCAAGTCCACGCTGCATGCTCTTTTCATTATTTCGTTTCCACCTCCCCTTATCCATTTGAGTGGATGAGTTCCTAGTATTTTGGGATTTTGATAGGTATTCAATTCTACTTCTGAACTCACTTGATTTGTGCCCAAAATTATTTCATTTGAAACACTATACTTAATTTATCAGAGGAGAAAATACATTTTGATCTATGAGAGGTGGATTTTGAGATCTAAAATTATGATACTTATTATATCTAGAATTTTCATCTCTTTCAACTTTGATATTTCTACCAACATCAAATTTATGTCCAAAAATATGAAATTTATAACAATGAACATAATATAAATAGGCATCCCTTTTGTTGAGAGTCTTATGATTTTTTTCATGAAAGTACCTTGGATGCATGGTTAATCGATTCATTATCCATTTATTTCTTCTCCTTGTCCTACTACCATTTTTTTTTCATTGACTCTCTCATGATTCTTATTTTCATAACTCTTTGGTTCTTCAAATCCTGCATACCTGAAGTTTATCTTCCCCATGGAATATTATTGTGTCTTTGAGAATCCTAGAGATGTTTTGATTCCTGAGGGCCTTTGGCTATTTAGAATATGTACTATTTTTCTTGTGCCTTCTGAAAATTTCTCATTTATGTCTCTCTCGGTCTTTATTCCCTCTAATTAGTACTTAGAGAGATAAACCCTGACTCTAGAGGCTTTGATAGTTTTCTTCCCATTCATGGATTAGATCTTGAAGTACTTATTCCTTTCGTTTTACTTATTATAGTTTAAATTTTAAGGACGCAATCTCATCCCTGCATGTTCTTGAGATTGTTTCCTTTCTTATCTCGAGCAACTCATTTTTTAACTGCTTGTTCTATTCTTAGGATTTCTCACATTCTCCTTCTTTTTCTTCTAAAATAAGGACTAGACTATATTTTCTCTTAATAGAATCTTCATGATTTTATTTTTGATAAAAAAAATCCTCATTATCCGATTTATAGATACCTTCTTCAGGATGTTGTAGTTGTTCTTTAACAACATATGCTTCTTCCTTGCTTTCTTTAACTCATCAAGGGAACTGATGAGTTCACCTTCAAGGTCAACTAATCATTCTTCTTCTTATTCCTCTTTAGAGTCAACAATACTTTGTTTCTTGGAGTCTATTCCTAAGGCCATAAGCTGATACTTATCTAAATCATCCTCTGAAAATTTTTTGCTATCTGATTCTGGTGTTGACCTATCTTCTTTGGAGTAGAATCCATTTTTATTATAGAACCTTTTCTTTTGTTGTTTCTGAGATTTTTTCCCAGGTTTCTGATCGTCTTTCTTTTTAGTACTTTATTTGTAGGGGAATTTGGATGAAAAATTTCCAACTCTTCCATAATCAAATAATTGAAAGGGAAGCTTCCCTTTATATTAACTTGATCCACGCTTCAGTTTCATGGACAACTACGCCAACTCCTGATTAGATTCGTGGCTGGAGCACTCTTGATGTTGTTTGAGATCCTTGCCCTTTTGGATATTTTGAATGTTGCTTCCTTTGGTTCTGACTTATCTTTTTAAATGCTCATCTCATAGCCTATGAGAGTTCCAAGCAGCTGGTCCATATTGAGATATTTCAAATTAGCCATTTCTTCAATAGCTGAAACTTTGGCATTAAATATCATGGGAAGAGATATTAGGATTTTATGTATAATCAATTCTTCCTTAACCTCTTCACCCAAATCTCTAATCATATTGGTTACTTCATCATCCTTGAGTAAGTATTATTCTATAATTTTATCTTCATTCATTATTAGGCTCTCAAACCTCAATCTAAAGGTCTAGATTTTGGCGTGCTTTACCTTGTCATCCCCTTCATGATTTTGAGTACGATTTACCCACACATCCTTATAAGATTTACAGTGAATAACCTATATAAGTTCTAATTGACTAAGACCAAAGAGAATGGAATTCTTGGCTTTAGCATTATTTCCATATGTTTTTTTACCATCTGCATCAGTGGAAGGAATATCAGAGACATTATACTCTACCAGTATTGAGGTCCATACATCCACTCTTAGATACATGAGATACACTTCCATCCTTACTTTCCAGAAGGCATAGTTTGTCCCATCGAATACTGGTATCCTGCTTGAATAAGCCTCTTGGATCTCTTGCCTTGACATAATTCATTATAGATCTACCTTCTAATGGTTATAATATTTTTCAAGGAACTTGGCTCTGATACCAATTGTTGCAATAAGGAATTACTAAGAGGGGGGTGAATAATTAATTGTGTGATTAATTTTTATTTTTGTTTGAATATATTCTTATTTCTTCCACCTACAGTATACTACTTATGAGACCATTCATTCATAAATAAAATGAAGAGTAAACATGAGCATTAATATGTTCAACAATTTTTCTCATGATCAACACACACACACATTGACACAAGTATTTTTCACGTGGAAACCCAAAGGGTAAAAACCAACAATTTGTTGTTTTTTAAGATTTAAATTAACCTCACACTTAATTACATCATTTTTTTTTTCATAACCCACTCACTAGAGGAAACTACCTCCTTAAGATAGAAAGCACCAACTTTCCAAGAGGCACCAACCTATTTGAGTGCAGTCCACCACCTATTGTTTCCATTGTTCTACTTTTCATACAATTTTCAAACTGAAAATAAAGGCATTTACAAATAAGATAAATACCATTTCAATGTGTCACAAAATTTATTTCTTATGAGTCCTATGTTGAATCTTGAATCTTAGTATTTCTGTCTAACACCTTCTATACTACTTATTCATAAGCATAGCATGCATCAACATCATATCCTTTCATTCTTGCAACACATTTTTTGTTGCATACCCTTCAGCTCAGGCTCTATGCTCTTTTCCCCTGTTAGTCATCAATAATTTTACTATCTATAGATGACTAAATATTGGTTATAGATTTATAAAACCAAAATTATTTGAACATTGTGAGTTTTAGAAATCTCACTGCCTTCATTATCCTTAGAGAAAAATTTTCACTATTCTATCATCTAGCCTTTTCATGGTCACCCTGTCACTCCTAAGAAACTCCTTATGGGATTGTGCCACTCATCTCCATCCATTTTTCTTGCTTATGACCTCATTACTCTATTTTTACTTGCTCATAACTCCATTTTCCATCTAGGTTTTCTTGTAGGCCAACCCATTACCATGATCCCCAGGTCCCTCAAGCATTGATGGTCTCAAGACCATCTCTGTAGGCTCTTTAGATAAATAAAGTACATTGTGTTTTGGATCTTCATTGCACCACTTTGTTAATACTCTGCTTTTTCACTTGAAGCCTCCAAAACCAATTTTCAGTCAAGTACTAGGTCAAAGAACCCCCCACTAGGTCAATTAGGGTTTCATATGGTCCAAGGTCATCATTTACAAAGAAGAATACCATTCATTTTCAGCATCTGCATGTGTTAATAGACAAGCTTGACACTTTTGCAGAAGTGTTAAGAGATCACTCAATAGAAGAAATTGATGAGGTAAGTGTTTTGTGCCTAAAGGATTACATCTTGCAGCCCTGCCTACAAACATTGTAAAACTGCCAATCAAAATGGAAAAGATAAAGTTGAGCTCCAAGAGGGAAACCAAAGGTGATTTTAAGGTTGCTACTGTGTAAATGAATATGTCAAGCTTCTGGAATAAAATGAAAGGCCATTTCAACACCTTATGGCAACTGCAAATTAGAAGTGGCCAAAGGATAAAAACATGATCAGAACTTCATAATGCAAGCAAGGAGGGTTTTGAAAGTATTGCCTTGTGTTTTAGTCTTACGGGTGCCAAAAGAAAACATATCAAAGCCTCAGAATCAAAAGGAGAAACAAATTTCTTAACTCGAACAAAATTGCTAGCTAAGGTGAAAAGGATGAGTTTCATGATGAGGATTACACATCAATTTGAGGAATCCGTTGTGTGGCTAAATCACCCAGGTGTCAAGAATAATTTTTTATGCCTCAAGGAACCAAAAGAAGTCATCTCAGTCCCCTACATGCAAACACTGTAAAAAAGTAGCAGGAAAGGATGAAAATATGAGTTGAAATTCAATATAGAAACCATAGAAGACTGGAGGCTGCTGTTGTGTAAAATCATCACCAAATCATCAGAAAAAAGACATGTCAAAATCCCAAGGATTAAAAGCAGAGCCAAATTAGTATTTTATGTCACCTACAGAAAAAACAGTGTAAAGATATCAGTGAAGGAGAAAAAGGCTTAAAACCTTATAAAATGGGTTTATCAAGAGTAAGATCAAATCATAAGCCCATAAAAACTCACTTTACACTTCAGAAAAATTATCATGCACTTGCAGAAAATTAGAATTTTCAAGGAAATTAGAAAAATTGAGTTTTCGAGCCAAATTGGGCTAAGTGTCGAGCCGCTGTGTGCCTGGCAGGGCACTGCGCACCTATAATCAGGTGTTGCGCCCCTGGCAGTCCCCCTCATGCAAAATTTTTCAGCACTGCACACCTGGTAAGGCGTTGCGTGCCTGCCCGTTTCTCACTCGACAAGTCCGGTAAAGGCCCTAGAATTGTGCGCCTGGCACAAGGCACCCGCCTTTTCTTGAATCGCCCGACACCCCAGGTAGGATCTGTGCGTTTGGCCAAGAAGGCCCCCTACGTCCTACAAACACCCAAAACAACTCAAGATCTCTTCAAATTCCCTCCAAGGGGTTTTCAAGAATTTTTAGGGGCTTCTTATCCCTACTCTTTCATCACCCTCTCACAATGCATCATACAATGAGGGAAAGGAAAAATGAAGAAATTAAATGTAAATGAAGGAAATGACCAATGATAAATCAAACAAGCATTGAAGCAAAGGGAAGTGATGATATGGGCAATGATGCTAGTAGTGGTTTAGAGAGAAATGAAGAGAACAGTGAATCTCAAACAGCGATGAAAGAGAAGTAAGGGAAATAAGGCCTATGAAAGGTACGATGAAACTAATGAGGCTAAAGACAAAGAAAAACTTGGTAAAAATTTTATCCATCCCCTACAGGTATCCCAAACACAATAATCAAAGCAAATTCACATTTTGGCAACATTTTGGAAATTTTGAGTTTTGATTGTTTTAAAGTGCCAAGGACAAAATTGATATTTATGAGAAATTAATGGCCTCCAAAACCCTAGTTATGGTTTTGAATCTCCTTTTCATGATAAATAATGCATGAGGGCCTCATTGTTCATGTGGGTTGATGTTGGTTTTCACTTGTTTGAATGAGCATAGACTGCAGGTTGTAAGAGTTTTGGCTTTGAATCCTTGTAATCTTTTGGGTTTAAATAACAATGGAGCCAACGGTTTACGGGATTCTAATGAACATAGCTAATGGTGATGTTTTTCTCATTTTATTATTTTTTACATATTTTTTCATCCTTATCTTGCATTAGAACAAAATGTTTAGATTAAGATATGCTTTCAAAAGTTCATTAAGTATGTCTGCTTCTCTTGCTTTCATGTTTTCATCTGCTAGGTCAGTTTAGAGAATTCTTAGTTGCTCTCTAAACCCACTCTGCCTCTTTATCTCAGGGATGATTTAATGGAGTCAGTGAAAAAGAGGCTTATGGTTAGCCCTGCCCTTTGGAATCACTTTAAACATTGTTTCCGAGGTATTTCTTCATAATATTGCTAGTTAGGGTTTAGCTGAAGAGGTATATGGTGTGCCCTTCCCTTTTGCTTATCTTAAATGGTTTCTTTGAAGTTTCTTTGTATTTTGATTAAGAAATATTAGGAGTTCCTTGCTTCTTGATCATTACTATATGTCATCTTGCATGTTTTATTTCTCTGAAGGTAGATAGCTAGAGAGGTTAGGAGTTCCCTGCTCTCTAGGGTTTGTCGGATTGTTGTCTTGATGTTTACTTGCTAGGGTTTGGTCAAAGAAGTATGATATGCCATTTCTTTGGTTTTTTCTTCATGCATAGTATTCTTAGAGGCATTTCTTGTTGTAGTATTTGAAAAAGGATTATTAACTGCCCTTTGCACCTACTTTGTTCACAATTTATTGTTCACTCCACTCACTTAAGCCTTGAAGATCCATTTACCTTTGTTATACTTGACCTTTGAATCACCCTTGACCTATTGCTGTACCTTTCTAGAAATTTTGTAGGCTCCATAGCCCAATGGTCTAAACCTCTCATACTATATTTGTTTTTCTTTAAATACCACCCAACCAATCAAAACAAATCAACAAACCCTAATCTTTATAAATAGCCTAAAATCAAAACCCTAAAAGCTATCAAGTTACATATTTACACAAAAATAGAGAGAGCCCTCTCTGAGTCCATGAAGGCTAGGTCCTGGGACTCCAAAGACTGGTTTGATGTTACCCTTGTACATTTTCCCTTTCCAATCTGACAAATTACGGGGACCTAACATAATGAAGATCACGGTGAGACCTTCTAAGTAAATAACAACCTAAGCACTCCTTAAGACCTTAGAACACTCCTGTAAAACTGAATCATCGCCACCATCGCCTAACATAATGGTGATCATGGTGGGACCTTCTGAGTATATAACAACCTAAGCACTCCTTAAGACATTAGAGCACTCATGTCAAATAGTATCCACTGACTCATTGCCACCATCGCCTAACATAATGGCAATCACGGTGGGACTTTCCAAGTTAGTGACAATCTAAGTATTCCTTAGGACCTCAGAAAACCCACAAAACATCCTTAGATTGGTATTCAGTTGTTGATGGTGGAAAATAAGTACATCCTTGAAACAGTAAGCATCCTCCACCTAGCAACTCCACAACTATTGATAGACCTAAAGACTCCACTGGTATAAGACTCTAGAATGGTTGAAAAGATGTAGCAAACCTTTAGATTGACAAAGATAGATCCAAGGATATAATGGAGATATGCTCAAATGAACAGAGATCACATCCCTGGGTTCCCACACAAAATGCCTCAGATAGACTGGGTTTCAAACCTGCCTATGTTTCAAGATGAAAAACTTGATGACCCCTTGTTACTTCTCATCAAATTTCATATACATGTATGGAGGTTAAAGGTTGAATGGAATGAGGACTACCTCATGAAAATGTTCATGGGGACATTAGAAGGAAAGACAAGAGAATGGTATGAAGGCCTAGACCTTGGTAGTTTGTTTTCTTTAAAGGATTTCCACAAGGTGTGTTATGAACATTATAAAGAAAATTTTTCATCTTTATCATTAGATGAAAATTGTTGTGATCAATCTGAAGATCTCATACAATACCTTGTAAACATTGATGAAGATTTGGGAAATTGGCATCCTGAATGCGTATTAGAAGTAGTTCATGAATTTTATTCTCAAATAATCTATCATGACAGCCAAGAGGAGATGCTTGAGGATGAAATCAATCAGGAAATAAAGGAAGATTCACAGGATCTCTCTGAAGGCACAAGTGATGATTCACCATATCTTCTATGTGAGGCTCAAGAAGACATTCAACCTCAGAGTCAGCCTTTACAAGAGAAAGAGAAATTTTGTAGTGCTATCCAAAGAAAGATAAAAATGCCTCCTCTTTTAACTAGAGAGGAAATAAATCAGATTCTAAGCATGCAACCAACCTCTAAACCTTCATATGAGCAAAACATTCCTATTAATTTTCCTGCTAACCCCGGCTACCACATATGAGAAAAGGGATTTGTAGATCAATTCAAGGAAAAAAAGTCTGATAATCCAATATTTTTGATTGGTGACATTACTTATGTTGATGATTTTCCAAAGTTTGATTAGTATGATGATGATGTTCTCCAAACAGAAGCTAATCTTGCAGAGCAATCAGTAGTTGGTTTGTGGGAGAAAGTTCAGTTTCATCAACTTGAAAATAGTAATCAACCAATATATATTAGCTATGATGGTGACGGGTAAAGTCAAGAAAATTTGGAAGTAAGTGAAGCATATCTGCCTCTTTGTTCTACTTCATTTCAGTCCATCAAAAATAAATTTCATGTGATTGGAAATCAGCAGTCTTTCAGTTTTGATGTTGAGGTTGGGAAAGATAATGAACTTCTTGAACAAGTTGTTAATGAGAAGCCTTTTCCTGAAATGGACGAGGAAATCATTTATGACATAGAATTCTCCTCAGCTCCAGATTTGCAACCACCAAGTTCCATTGAATTTCAAATTGCAGATGAAGGCTTAGAAATTGATAATCACAGGAGAGTTTCTGCACTACCTTCTCAAGAATATTTTCTGCCAAAGAGTCCTCCTGCTCATCAACATGATGGCCTTCACACAGAATTCAACCCACTCCATCAGGACATATCAGTTTTGCTAGAGGAAAAAATTGCAATATATGTTGAGGCTGACAGTACAAATGATCATATGGAAGCGGAAGAGATTATTTCTCAAAATAATCCCAAGCTCAGTCAAGTGGAGGAAGAAGTAGTCTTGGATAAAGCTTATTTTTCAAATCCTCTAGGCCAGGTATTATTTCAAGATCCTTTCGTTGTTTGCTTAGAGACATTTTATGAGGGAGTAAAGTATGTCAGAAGCAGTTTGATGCAAGGTTTAAAGAAAAATTTAGGGACTACTGTTAAAAAACAAGTGAGATGTGAGTGGCCTTTTGATTTCGTCAGCACACTCAAAGAGTTGAACAAAGATCACTCATGGAATCATCTGCTTGATTGGTTATATTGGAAAAGAGGGTTCACCAAATAAATATATATTATGTGTAGGTTAGATTAGGATAGATAGGTATGCAAAGAAGCTCAACACCATGAGCATCTAGCTTTAGTTTTAGATTTTTTGTAAGAAAAATGAAAAACAAAAAAGCAAAGAAAAGAAGAAAAAGAGGGCAGTTTTAAAGAAAAGGTACAACCCCATACCAAAAAAGAGTACTTTTGAAAGTGTGCAAGTCTAAATTCCACTACTTGTTGAAGAAAGAGAGTCTTGTTCAGTCATTTAGCCTAATCGTGACTGAACATGTTTTAAATTTATGTTGATAGGTTATGTGAAAGAAAACTTGTCAAAACATTTAAGCTTGACTTGTCAGTAGATTAGATTAGCAAAAGGTATTTGGTTTCATATCTAAAATATAAACCAAAGGAGAAGGAGAGGGATGCATAACCAATTCTAAATTATTAGCCCTCAAGTTTCTAGTTTCACTTGTACAAAAATAATGTTTGTGTGCAGTTTTTCCAAATGCCACAGCCCATGGAAAATCATATTGCTTAATCTTGGTTTGATCATGTTTGAATTTCATGTCAGTAGGTTAGAGAATAAATTTTGTGAAACAGCTTAAGCTTGGCAGATGAATAGAAAAGGTAGAGAATAAGAGATTTCATTAGCCTAATCTGAACTCTTGGAAGTGATAAGGGTACAAGTACATAGTTTTCATGCTTTCAAAAGAAAATAATGTCAAGGGTTTTCCAATCCAAGTGCACCTGGAAGAAGAATTTTTTTTAGGAAAAGTATGATGGGTAGGTAGAAATGAGGTTGAAGCAAACATGTCTTTCTGATTTTGAGATCATAGCTTCAAGAGAACATCAACAAAAGAAGGAAGAAGTGTCTGCAAGTACAAGTAAGGTATTGGTCTTCAATACTCAGAGATCTGAACTCTAAGGTCATAGAAACCTCCTGAAAAGGAGCTTCCCTCCCCAAGTGGAGCCACTGCTAGCCATCAGTAATTTTTATTATCTATAGATAACTAAATATTGGTTATAGATTTCTAAGAAAAAAATTCTTTGAACATTGTGAGTTTTAGAAATCTCATTGCCTTCATTATCCTTGGAGAACATTTTTCACTATTCTATCATCTAGCCTTTTCATGGTCACCCTGCCACTCCTAAGCCTAACTCCTTATGGGATTGTGCCACTCATCTCCATCCATTTTTCCTGCTTATGACCTCATTACTCTATTTTTCCTTGCTCATAACTCCATTTTCCATCTAGGTTTTCTTGTAGGCCAACTCATTACCATGACCCCCAGGTCCCTCAAGCATTGATGATCTGAATAATATCTCTGTAGGCTCTTTATATAAATCAAGTACATTGGATTTTGGATCTTCATTGCACCACTTTGTCAATACTCTGTTTTTTCACTTGAAGCCTCCAAAATCAATTTCAATCAAGGACTAGGTCAAAGAACCCCCCACTAGGTCAATTAGGGTTTCATATGGTCTAACGTCATCATTTCCAAAGAAGACTACCATTCATTTTCAAGGTCTGCACAAGTGTTAATGGAAAAGCTGGACACTTTTGTAGAAGTGTTAAGAGATAAATCAACAGAAGAAATTGATGAGGTAAGTTTTTTGTGCCTAAAGGATGACATCTTGTAGCCTTGCCTACAAACAGTATAAAAATTACATTCAAAATGGAAAAGACAAAGTTGAGCTCCAAGGTGGAAACCAAAGGTGATTTTAAGGTTACTACTATGTAAATGAATATGTCAAGCTTCAGGAATAAAAGGAAAGGCCATTTCAATATCTTAAGGCACCTACAAATCAGAAGTGGCCAAAGGGTAAAAACATGATCAAAACTTCATAATGCAAGCAAGGATGGTTTTGAAAGTATTTCCTTGTGTTTTAGTCTCATGGGTACCAAAATCAAACATATCAAAGCCTTAGAATCAAAAGGAGAAACAAATTTATTAACTCCAACAAAACTGCCAGCTAAGGTGAAAAGGATGAGTTTAATGATGAGGATTACACATCAATTTGAGGAATTTTCTATGTGGCTAAATCACCCAGGTGTCAAGATGAATTTTTTATGCCTCAAGGAACCAAAAGAAGTCAAATTCATCATCTCAATCCCCTACATGAAAACAATGTCAAAAATTTAGCAAGAAAGGATGAAAATTTGAGTTGAACTTCAATATAGAAACCACATAAGACTTGAGGCTACTATTGTGTAAAATCATCACCAAATCATTAGAAAAAAAACATGTCAAAATCCCAAGGATTAAAAGCAGAGCCAGATTAGTATTTTCTGTCACCTGCAAAGCAAACCGTGTAAAGATATCAGTGAAGGAGAAAAAGTCTTAAAACCTTAGAAAATGGGTTTATCAAGAGTAAGATCAAATAATAATCCTATACAAACTCACTTTACACTTCAGAAAAATCATCGTGTACTTGCAGAAAATTAGAATTTTCAAGGAAATTAGAAAAATTGAGTTTGCGAGCCAAAATTTGCCTAAGTTTCGAGGTGATGCGCGCTTGGAGTCAGGCGCTGCGCCCCTGGCAGTCCCCCTTGTGCAAAATTATTTGGCACTGTGCGCCTGCCCGTTCCTCACCTGACAGGCCCGGTAAACGCCTTGGCGCTGCACGCCTGCCATAAGGCGGCCACTTTTTTCCGACTCACCTGACGCCCCGGGCAGGTGCTGCGCATTTGGCCAAGAAGGCCCCCTGTGCCTTGCAAGCACCCAAACCAACTCAAGATCTCTTCAAATTTCCTCCAAGGGTTTTTCAAGCATTTTTAAGGGATTCTTATCCCTACTCTTTCATCACCCTCTCACAATGCATCATACAATGAGGGAAAGGAAAAATGAAGCAATCAAATGTAAATGAAGGAGATGACAATGATAAATCAAACAAGCATTGAAGCAAAGGGAAGTGATGATATGGTCAATGATGCTAGTAGTGGTTCGGAGAGTAGAAGAGAACAATGAAGCTCAAACAGTGATGAAAGAGCAGTAAGGGAAATAAGGCCTATGAAAGGTATGATGAAATTAATGAGGCTAAAGAAAAATAAAAACTTGGTAAAATTGCTAATCCATCCCCTATAGGTATCCCAAACACAATAAGCAAAGCAAATTCATATTTTGGCAACCTTTTGGAAATTTTGAGTTTTGACTATTTTAAAGTGCCAAGGGCGCAACGCCCCTGGCACTGCACTTTTTCTTGGGGCATCCATTGAAGGAAAAATTTACATTTTTGGGTTCCTTGGGCCAAGGAAATTACACTCACCAAGTTTCAACTCATTTGGAGCAAGACTGGTCCTCCAAAAGGGCCAAAAACATGAAAAATTTCACCTTTCTGCCATGTTTTCAGGGCTGGCACTGTGCCCTTAGAAGCCTTGGGAGTTTTGGTTTTCAAATAGGTTAATGGAGTCAAATCTAAAAATCAAGGGCAGTTTTGGAAAGTATACTTGATAGGCTTTCCAACATGCCATCACGGAGCTCATTCCGACATCAGGAAGGCCTTCAAAATTCAACTGCAATGTGACCCAGTTTTCCCGTGAAGGCGCTGCGCCCTTGGACCTCCCTGTTGTGCCCTTGTGTGAAAAAGTCAACAAAAGATACAAATTTATTGCAAATATATATTTTGAGGTTTTTTGGGAAAATCACTCCAAAGTTAGGTGTTAGGAGATATTTTTCATTTATTAGAATAGGATATTTGTGCCTTGGGCCTTGCATGGTCTCAGAGGACAAAATTGATATTTATGAGCAATTAATGGCCTCCAAAACCCTAGTTAGGATTTTGACTCTCCTTTGCATGATAAATACTACATGAGGGCCTCATTTTTCATGAGGGTTGATGTTGGTTTTCACTTGTTGAACTAATCATAGGCTTTGAGTTGTAAAATGTTTTTGGCTTTGAAGCCTTGTGATCCTTTTGGACTAAATAACAATGGAGCCAAGCACTTTGCAGGATTCATGAACATAGCTAATGGCGATTTTTTTCTTGTTTTGTTCCATTTTCTGATGTTTTACATATTTTTTCATCCTTCTCTTGCATTAGAATAGAAGTTTTAGCTTAAGGTATGTTGTCAAAAGTTCATTAAGTCTATCTGCTTCTCTTGCTTTCATGATTTCCTCTGCTAGGTCAGTTTAGAGAATTATTATTTGCTCTCTAAACCCATTCTGCATGTTTATCTCAAGGATGATTTAATGGAGTCAGTGCCAAAGAGTTTTATGGTTAGCCCTGCACTTTGGAATCTCTTTAAACATTGTTTTTTTGGTCTTTCTTCATAGTATTGCTATTTAGGGTTTAGCTGAAGAGGTCTATGGTGTGCCCTGCCCTTTTTCTTATCTTAAATGGTTGCTTTGAAGTTTATTTGTAGTTTTATTAAGAAATATTATGAGCTCCCTGCTTCTTGATCATTACTATATGTCATCTTGCATGTTTTATTTCTCTGAAGGTAGATATCTAGAGAGGTTAGGAGTTCCTTGCTCTCTAGGGTTTGCCAGATTGTTGTCTTGATGTTTGCTTGCTAGGGTTTGGTCAGAGAAGTACGGTATGACCTGTCTTTGGTTTTGTCTTCATGCATAGTATTCTTAGAGGCCTTTCTTGTTGTAGTATTTGACAAAGGATTCTTAACTTCCCTTTGCACCTACTTTGTTCACATTTTATTGTTTACTCCACTCACCTAAGCCTTGAATATCCATTTACCTTTGTTATGCTTGCCCTTTGAATCACCCTTGACCTATTGTTGTACCTTTCAAGACCTTTTACAGAATCCATAGCCCAATGGTATAAACCTATCCTACTCTATATATTTTTCTTGAAAACCCACCCAACCAATAAAAACAAACAAACCCTAATCTTTATAACTGGCCTAAAATAAAAACCTAAAAAGCTATCAAGTTACATATTTACACAAAAATAAAGAGATCCCTCTCTGAGTCCAGGAAGGCTAGGTCCTAAGACTCCAAAGACTGGTTTGATGTTACCCTTTTACATTTTCCCTTGCCATTCTGACAAATTAGGGAGACCTAACATCCCCAACACAACCACTTCTCTCTCTACATAGCATATTCAACAATACTCCCTTGGTCTACCTTGCTCAAAGGCTTCTGATGGTTTTGATCCTCTGCTTCATACTGCACAATGTTATTTATGCTAAAGGTACCCACACCACTCAAGTGTACCTATGCGTGAATTACCTTAATGCCATTTCATCTTCCCATTGAATTTTTTCATGGAATTAATCGTAGGAATAGGATTCTGAAGTCTTCATAAAACCACTATGTACACTTACATACTAAGTTTTTAATTCATAGTCTATCTAGACACTCTACTGTGACTTCCCATGCTTGTTTATTTCTTCTTAGAGCTAGACAGTATATAGGAAAGGAAAATCTGCTTCCCCCTTTTCTTTAATTCAGAAAGACATGCATGGGATGTGAATCATGACTTTCTTTACCCCATAAGTTATTTTCTATTATTCAATGTTCTGGGTGTCTTGTTTCAGTGCTTCCTCCAAGAAAATACCAATTATGTGGTAATGCATTTAAACCCCAACTTCTGACTCATTCTATCTTTCAATTCATTGTATTGCCTCATCAGAAGATCACCATATCGTAAACCATCAAAACAAAAGTTACAATATCCCACAACTATAATGTGCATTTATCACTTTGAGCCTTTATCTCTTGTTTTTTTTTTCCTCCACTTGACCATGTCCCATATCATATTAGAGTCCCTTTATATCAGAGTTTCATTTCCATTGGAGTTACAATATCTTCACGCTTTGATATCCCATCCTCCGATATGACATTATTCCCACGTCAATCTTCCATGTGGTGCCTCTTGGGTAATGACATATTTCATCCATATTTTCCCTATTAGGTCTCCCGAAAATTCCATATCCATTTGTCACGTGTCCATTGCTTCTGCTATGTCATGCTAATGTCACTTGCCACTTCATCTCTTTAAGGCCTAATCGGCTGCTACCACATGTCCTACTAGAGGAGATAGAAGGGGTCCTCACATTCCTTGGTTTTCATTGGAATTCCTTAATTTCTCTTATGGAAAGATTAGAACTTATACAGAGTTTCACGTTACCAGAATTATGTTATTCTGAGGTTCCGATGTGTTTGAACCACTAATAAGCTGATACATTGATGCCCCTATCTCTTGATATAACAATGCTCTGATAGTTCTACATGCCGAAGCATTGATGCTTCCTGCTCTCCGATATTATGATACACTAACCTATGATGTTCGAATGCTTCCTGCTCTCCGATGTTCCAATACATTGACCTCCAATGTTCCAATGCTTCCTGCTCTCCTATTTTTTGATGCTTCCTTCTCTCCAAATTTCTGATACACTAAGCTTCAATTTTTTCATATTTGGTCTCATCAAATGCCTCCAATCATAGTACTTTGGAAGATAATATCTATTTTTTGGAGAGCTTAATCTCAACAATTTCTACTATAACAAACTGATGCACTATTTGAGTATCTTCCAATCTAAAAGATGGCTCCAAACTTGAATGATGGTGTCAAGTATATGCACCCATAGTTCACCATAGTAATATTTATATGGATTTTCAATAAGCATGTAACTCTGGTGATTCTCTACTAGAAACCTACAGCTTTCATTGTATTCCTCCTCGACACTTAAAGACATATTTATGACTTTTCAATAAGCTTGATACTATCATGATTCTCTACCATAATCCTGTAGCTATAATTGATCACCATTGTCCTCTGGTTGACATAAAATGCCAATACACTCATTAGCCAACTGTCCAATAGAAAAATCATGGTCAGGGTAGCTCATGTTCCACAATTTCTCCCTCCTACATTATATACCCAAGTGTGGGTTTTCATTTGTTAGCTACCCTTGTACCCCAAAATGTGTCCCTTTCATTCCCTATTCCATTTACCTCTTTATCACATGGCACCACCATTTTAAGGATGTACCTTCGGCATATTGTCCCCTTTAAAAGTACAACCCACCTAATAGGGTATTTTGTTAACCCCCCTTGGAGCTTGGACACATTAGCACATGTCAAATCCCAATATGGAAGGGAATACCAATATGAAGTGATAACCTGTTATCCATGGTTTGTAATATTTTTAACTCGTTTTCTTTAAATGGCTTGTTTTACTCTAAGGCAAGGGGACACATGGGATCTTATTCAACATTGTAGATAATCTCCATTTTGGGTTTGGTCTCCCTATACGGGGTCATAAGCCTCCAGAGGGATACATTGGCATATTTAGGGTGTGTGTAGAGAGATATGGGCCTCCACTACATTAGAAAACATTCCATGGATCCCCAGATATGTTCATATATTTCTCAAGATTCACCTATTGGACGAGGAATATGCACTTGGTTCACCATGCCCAACTAGCCCCACAGTTGTATCGTGCACTTAGCAGATGACCAAGGACCTATATGATGATATGGAATCTCTTACACAATCATCTGAGCCCTTGCACATGGTTTACAAACATCTTCTATCTATTTGGAGACCTATAAGTTTACTTGTGTGCCCCCACACCCATTGGGAGCACCACAGGTTAATTATTTAGAGAACAAGAGGCCAACCCCTTGTCCAATATTTTTGGGAGTTGTGTTTCACATTATGGCACTTATGGACTTCATCAAGTCTCCTCTAAGGCCTAATGACATGTAATATTGATCATTCGACCTGTAGAGAGGCTTATTCTTTAGTTTATAAGCTAGTTTAGTGGGCTTGTCACCAAAGGTTAGTTGTTTTGCACACTATATTATTTTAGGGGATAATTAGGCCTAATTAGCTAAATTAAACTCATTAGAAGTGTATAAATATAGGTGATGTTATTTCATTTTAGCATCTTCACTTCAATTGGACTTGTATCTCTTTAGAGAACTTTTTTATCCTTCTTAGAGGACGAAGTTTTAGAGCATTGAATGAATTTTGATGTTTGGATCATTTTATCTTGTCTTTGAGCCTCTTGATTGGAAAATTTTTGATGGTTGGATATACTCTTAATACATGTAAGTGAAATTTAATGCTTTTTTTATTTCTATTTTTGTCACATACATTTTTGTTGGGATTTCGCTGTACTAGGGATAATTTATTGCATCCATTGTGCGAAGTTGTGGAAATTTTGTTTCTAGATAGTGATGCTTCATGTATGGGAAATTTATTATGAGTGAATGTTCCTACAGATGCTTCATCACTTAGATTCATCTTGATTATCCATATATTTTGAAAAACGAAGTATAAATCTCTTGATTTTTTATTTTTTATTTTTTTTTGACCTAATGCTATGTGAAGTTGTCTTTAAGGTCTCCTTGAGATAGAAAAATCAATATCCTTAGTCATAATTACTCTTTACTCCAAATATCCCCAAAGTATTAGGCATTGTTCCACCATAGGTGATCACCTCACATATTATTTCTTTCACCTTCCCCTCTTTTTTAGGACTAGCCTACATAGGTCACTTAGAGAATCAATTATATCACAATATAAAAATCCAAACACTTAGATTTTTGGTCCACAACTACATTGGTGTTTCCTCACGAAGCCCCTAAATTTCATGAGATTTTGACAGTGGGATCTTATGATATTAGAAGCCCTAGCTCAAATACCAATTCTTTCCTTTGGTTTCCTTAGACTAGAAACCTCATTACCTTACATTTAAAATTCCTTCCTTGATCCCCTTCTCCTCCCTGATTAGTTAAATCATATCATTGGTTTATCAACCCCATTTCCTTGACTTAACCTCAAGTCCACTTGTTCCCGTGTGGTCCCACAACTGTCAATGATAATTTCACAAATACCACTTATAATCTAAGCCTTCAAAAGAAATTTAGGGTTTGAGGACATCCATTATAAGATACATACCCTAAACCTAAACCTTGAAATTATCCTTGAGCCCTTCCTTGAGATCCTTCAACCTTTCCTTCCAAAGCCAACAAGTTATGCATTTGAGCCTCTCATATGAATAGGCCCCTAGGATCACCCCTCACCCTATCATTGACCTATTAATTTCACGGTCCTTATTCTATCAAGTTTCCTCCCATCGGTGAAAGTATATAAATAGCATGGATCCATAGTCAATGACAGTGTGTTATTGCTCCATTGCTTCCCTTGATCTGGTAGTATCCCTCCAAGGATCCCCCTTTAGGACCTCTGTTTGTTTGAGCGATAAATTTTTGGCACTATTGTCGGGGATATGAGACGTGTGTTTTGTTACCCATATGACATATTGACATGTCATAATTGGTGACTACATTGGAAGAACAAATCCCTAATTCTTCATTGAAATTTAAGGTCGATGCATGTAGGGTGAAGTAAGCATATTTATAGGCATCTTTAAATTAACCCTGGTGGCTCCTACATAATTTTCATGTATATCTCAAATAGGTTGTCTTTATTTGATAATTTTACCTCTTTGGACATGGATTGCATCCGTGGGTGACCTAATCATGTCATGGGAAGGATGGTACGTGGGGTGCTCGTGTTTGATGGTGATCCAATCTCTACAATTGACCATGTAGAAAGATTTAATAAACATGCTTCATGAGAGAAAGTGGTTCACCAAGATGTACTTATGTTTTTTTTCATGGGATCTACTGGTGGACATAACTCATGGTTGCAAGATCATGAACCTAAGAGCATATCATCTATTGAGGAGTTCGTTAATGGCTTTCTTAGACATTTTCAAGTATACCCTACATTAAGCATCCAAGAGGAAGCCTTCATTGAGCATCATCAAGAGATTGAGAATCTAAGTAATGGATAGGTAGATGAATCTTCCTGGGTTCCACATTATGACAGGGATTATTTTGAGAACACATGTGTTGGGAAGAATGTTTCTATGGGAGGTGAAGTTGAGACTAACCTTGCCTTTCTCAAGGATATTACTCTTGATTATTCTCCTTTTGAGAAACTTGAGGAAGGTGACACAATTAGCCCATTGGAAGATGAGATTGGAAATTAATTCCACATTGAAAAGGATAAATGGGAAATTGTTGATCCTCAATTTTATTGTGCTCCCATTTATGATACCGACAAGGAGGATGAGGTTGATATTGGTATTCCCTTTCCCTCAGGCACTATTTATGATGACATATCCATTAATACCCATGGGAAGGTGAGTCTTTATTTTCCCTTTCATAAATAGGGGAAGTTGGAAGTGATCAATTTTCCTTTTAATAGAGACCCAATATTTGATACTAAGGAAATCAATAAGGCTCCCACCTCTCCTAATTATGATTCTATGCTCAAAGTGCTTGAGCCTTTAGGTCATAAGTTTGGGGAAGAAAAACCCGTTTAATGCAATACATCATCCTCCCTTTTTCCTTTTCCTATTGGTCATCATCTTGAGCCTTCATCAAGTGATTCCCTCACCCCTTGTCATATGATCTCAAGTGGTAGTCAGCCCTTTCCCCCTTCCAAGTATAGTGTTGAGAAAGAGCCCCTCATTTATTATACTTTACCTCCTTGGACATACCCTTGGGGTTTTGATCACTCCATGAGCTCCCCTCTCCAATGTGACCATGAGAAACCTATTTTTTGGACTCCTTCTTTCCCTCACCCTTCATTCCCCTCTCATCACAACCTTGCTGCATCTACAAAGCACAATACTATGAGAAATGACTGTGATAAGTAGTTCTTAAGGATATTCAGACATTCCACCATTTTATGCTTAAAGGGAAGGCCACACACTTCTAGGTTGACTCATGTAACTTCTCTTATAGATTCTTCCCACTTCACATGGAAACCATATTTTCCCACCTCCCGCCCACATCATCTTCCATGTTCTTAGGTTTTCATTTTCTTTGGGATTTGTTGCATGAGTAATCATATAGGAAGGTATATTTATATTGATTTGATGATATGTTGGTTGCATTGGAGTTATGATTACAATTAATGTTAGCTCTGTCATATGCATGTTAGGGTAAGATGAATTGCATGATGATATTCACATTATAACTAATGTCATATGATTTTTCTCATGTTATATTAACTGCATTTAGATTAATATTTGCATATTTTATTTTATGTTGATTTTACATCCTAACACCAAGCATGGGTGATCATAAGACATTGTACAAACATGTTTCCACATCTATTTATTCTTTGATATGTGTTGGTAATAGGTCTGTGATAGCATAGATATTGTTGGTGTTCTTGTGACCTCCCATTCGAGTAGCTTCACCCACTTTTCGAGAGATCACGTCCCATTTGGAGACATATGTTTCACACCATTTTGTGGGTGATATCCGTAGGTGAATTGTTTCTCCAAGATGGTGCTCATTTAGTAGCCATAAGCCCCTCGTAGCCACCAACTAAGTCTTTGTGCCATTTCTTTGCTACCTGAGACAACCATGTGTTCCTTCACCCATCTGTGATTATTGTATGTTTGAAGGTGGGCCTCCCAAACCTAAAGGTATGCCTTGTAATTTGGTAATTGAGTGTTGTAGTTTACTTATCATAGAAACCTCTGGGCATGGATTATTGTGGGAATTCAATGAAAATAGTGGGCTAGGTTTATGTTGTTGCCCCCTAAACCTCGTTTGGATGTTACCCTTGGATCCTAGTCCCATGGCAGCTCTATTATTGACCTTTGGGCTTTAGGGATGGTACTACATATGAAACCCTAATTTTAGTTGTGTGGTCCCACTCCCTCATCAACATATATCACTCCCCCTCCATTAATTATAATCCCATTCATATTTTTTCCCACCTGGGTCCACATCCCTCCAATGGGTCCACTTCCCTCCACTGGGTCCACATAGGCTTATCCTCCCCTACCCCTTACCCACACCTTGGGCCGGGCCTGAAACGATGATTGGGAGGTTGATGCAACTGAAAATAAAATTAAAAGCATAAATGGCCACATTATTCAAGAAAATGTACCACAAATGCAAAATATGGTTGAGACAAACAAATTTAGCACGTGGGAAAAGTATGATGCATGAGCTCTACCCCATTCCCATGGCCATCACCTTCGTTCCTACAAGCCCTAGATGAGCCTCCTTTATCATTCAGGAACACATGATTGTCCCAACCCCTGGTGGAAAATTAACCAACATACTTTAAAGTGGATATCCATTGCTTCACCTTAAACATCATGCTCTTATCACTTGAGCCCCGAGAAATTAATAAAATAAAAATCATAAAAGGCAAAAGGCATATGAAGAAGGGTGGAAAAATCATGGCTTGGGTAACTCATGTACCACGATTTATCCATCCTATACATTATATACCCAAGTGTGGGATTTCATTTGTTGGCTACCCTTATAACCCGACACGTGGCCCTTTCATTCCCTATTCCATTCATCTCTTTATCACATGCCACCACTATTTTAAGGATGAACCTTGGATATATTGTCCTCTTTAAAAGTAGAAAACACCTAATAGGGTATTTGGTTAACCCCCCTTGGAGCTTGGAGACACTAGCACATTCCAAATCCCACTATGGAAGGGTGTTCCATTATGAAGTGACCACCTATTTCCCATGGTTTGTAAGCTCTTTAACTCATTTTATTTGAATGTCTTGTTGTACTGGAAGGTAAGGGGATGCATTGGATCTTATGTAGGATTATAAATGGTCTCCATTTTGGGTTAGGTCTCCCTATACGGGATACTAACCCTCCATAGGGCTACATTGGAACATGTAGGGTGTGTGTAGAGGGACATGGGCCTCCAAAAAAATAGACAACATTCCATGGATCCCTAGATATGTTCAGATATTGATAGAGATTCACCTATTGGATAAGGAAGATGCACTTGTTTCACCATGCCAATTCTGCCCCACAATTGTACCATGCACTTAGATGATGACCTAGTACCTATATGATGATATGGCATCACTTACACCATCATTCAAGCCCTTTCATAGGGTTTACAAAAATCTTCTATCAATTTGGAGACCCATGAGGTTACTTGTGTGCCCCACACCCATTGGGAGCACCATAGGTTTATTATTTGGAGAATAAGGGGCCAACCCCTTGTCTACTATTTTTAGGAGTCCTGTTTACATTATGGCCCCTATGGTCTTCATCAGGTCTCCTCTAAGTCCCAATGACATGTACTATTGATCATTTGACCTCTTGAGAGGCTTATTATTTGGCTGATAAGCTAGATTGGTGGGCTTGTCACCAAAGGTTAGTTATTTTTCACATTATTTTATTTTATGGGATAATTAGGCCTAATTAGCTAAATAAAACTCATTGAAAGTGTATAAATACAAGTGATTTGATTTCATTTTAGCATCATCCCTTGGATTGGACTTGTATCTCTTTAGAGAACTCTGCTATCCTTCTTGGAGGACTAATTTTTGGAGCATTGAATGAATTTTGATGTTTGGATCATTTTCTCTTGTCTTTGAGCCTCTTGATTGGAAAATTTTTGATGGTTGGATATACTATTTATACATTTAAGTGCAATTCAAAGCTATTTTTTCTTTCTATTTTTGTCACGTACATTGTTGTTGGGATTTCGCTATACTAGGCCTAATTTACTACATCCATTTATGTCATGTTGTGGAAATTTTGTTTCTAGATAGTGATGCCTCATGTATGGGACATGTGTTATGAGTGAATGTTCCTAGATATTATTTTTCATTGAGATTCATCTTGATAAGCCATCTATTTTACAAATTGAAGTATAAATCTCTTGAAGCTGCTTTTGTTGATGCCCTAATGATATGAGAAGTTGTCTTTAAGACCTCCTTGAAATAGAAAATTCAATATCCATAGAAATAATTACTATTGGCTCCAAATATCCCCAAATTATTAGGAAATGGTCCTCCATAGGTGATCACCTCAAAGCTTATTTCTTTCACCTTCCCCTCTTTTTTAGGACTAGCCTGCATAAGTCACTTAGGGAATCAATTATCTCACAATCTAACCATCCAAACACTTTTATTTTTGGTTGAAAGCTGCATTGACGTGTCCTCAATAATCCCTCCAAATTTCATGAGATTCCACGGTGGTATCTTGAGATATCGCAAGCCCTAGCTTGAAGAATGATTCTTGCTCTTGGTTTCCTTAGACTAGAAACCTCACTGGGATCATTGCATTACCTTTCATTGAAAATTCCTTCCTTGATCCCCTTCTCCTCCCTAATTAGGTCAATCATATCATTGGTTTCTAAACCGAATTCCCTTAACCTAACCTCGAGTTCACTTGGTCCCGTGTGGTCCCACAACTTATTAAGGCCAATTTAAAAAATACCACTTGGAATCCAAGCCTTCAAAACAATTTTAGGGTTTGAGGACCTCCATTATAAGATACATACCCTAAACCTAAACCTTGAAATTATTCTTGAGCCCTTCCTTGAAATCCTTCAACCTTTCCTTCCAAAGCAAACAAGTTATGAATTTGAGCCTTCCTTGTGAATAGGCCCCTATAATCACCCCTCACCCTATCATTGATCTATTCATTTTGTGGTCCTTATTATATCGTTTCTCCTTCCATCGGTGGACGTATGTAAATATTAAGGATCCATAGTTGAGGTGACAGTGTGATATTTCTCCATTGTTTCCCTTGATCTAATAGTAGCCCTCTAAGGATCCCCTTAGAGGACCCCTGCTAGTTTGAGTGGTAATAAGGTCTACAATCTAAGAATTGCGATTGTGTGGATTATTTCGAGTTATGAATGGAAAAAGGGTTGAAAAACTAAAAGGAATAGTATCTAGGGTTGTCGGCTAAGCTACAGAATTGGGGTCCATGGTAGCAAAAGAGATAGCTAGTGGTCTAGGTAAATGAAAATTAAGAGGAACAACAGTGTGGACATCAAAAGTAGAAGGTTCAAAACTTATCAAAGGAAATGATACTTTCAAAGTGCTACGATCAGAGAAAAAAGACTTCCAGAATTTCTTAAAAATAGGATTAAGCACCTGGTCTATTGTGCACTTCTTGTATGATGAGGGGCTCTCCCCATAAGACATATGCAACAAAATTCCTTCAAATGAATAAATAGTTTTACCATCCTTTATCTGACATTGGATTCTCAGCCAAGAAAAAAATTTGTTGTGTAACACCTCTTCAAATACATAGAAGGGATGTGACTTCATATGGAATTTTTCAACACTAATAACCTTAGGGTGAATATAAGTAGTGCCATGGTGGATTCCAAACCAAATCGAATGATAATATTCTTCTAAAATTAGTCTTGGTACCTGTGTAATATTTTTTACAATATGCACCATTTTAGGATACCAGTCGGTGCAATATTCTTCATTAATCGACTTATTATTGGGATCACCTAATAGCTACCATGGGACATAAGCAAGTTCCAAAGTCTCATCATTTGATACTTCAGTTGGTTTTCTACCTTACAGTGTACACCATTTCATCATCATGATAACAATGACCAAATAACCATAAATAAAATATGTAGCTTACTTGAAAAGATACTTGCAAGCCTCAAATATCTCATTTAAAAAATAGCTACAACAATTGAGTTGTTCACCTCGATCACAATATTTTGTAATAGAAATGAAATATAGGGTACACTTACCTCTAGTGGAATGACAAATCACCTTTCCCGCTATAATGTCACATGAAAATGTTGAAAAGTGTAACTAGGCCGGTCTTCATAATGACTATGTAATTATGTATTTATGTAAAGAAGAAGACAAAGATAATAAAATGTATTTTTGTTGTACTTGCTTCATGGGTTTCATGAGCAAGACTTTATAGGTTAGTAGACTTCTTCTTGATGTCTATTAATGTTTTTATCTATTCAAAAATGTAATTAAGTGCCATATGGATAAAGGGTCTAGTTATATGCTCCAAAATCTTTGCATGGTATCTTGAAGAAATGGCTTTTGGAAGATGCTCAAGATACCCTCATAAACGGTAGGATAAATGCACTACAAGTTGGCTTATGTACTCAATGGTGAATTCAGTCCTCATACAAGATGTATGGTCAACTTTCAAACAAAAAATCTAATATATATATATGAAGACACTCTGGTTCAGTTCATCAAGCAAAAATTGCAGATCTCTCTGAAGTGATACAAAAAATGGAAGTGCGGATCACTCTAAATGTAAGTGCGTACTTAAGATAGAAAATGAAGTGCGGATTTTAGAATATTTATTCAGGGTTTTTCAATGTGGATTGGTTTGAACAGGATGCAGATTATTGTGCTAGAGATGTGAATTACAAACATAGTACTAGCACGAAATTCTCTGAGTTTTTAACCGTATAAAAAGATGCAGACAAGAACATGGTTTCTAGTATGGATGTATCACAACTATACTTGCTAATTCCTTTGAAGAAAATGTGGATTTATTTGTGGCTAATGTGGATGGAGGAGAAGTCTAGTATTCTCTGCTGATAGAAAAATTTGGTATGCAAGTATTCGAATCAGGATAAAATATATATCTGTAACATATATATATATATATACATACATATACATATATATATAATATATATATATATATATATATATATATATATATATATGTATATATAAAATTGATTTTATATGTTGTTACAGTAGTGACATAAATTCAGACAAGTACAGGATAAGCACAACGTAATAAAAGGTTTGGTTCAATCATATTGGTTGTGAAGCATTATGAAGTTGTGAATGAAGTTGATTATCTTATTAAGTAGTATGGAAAAAGGAGGAAGGTAATTATATTATTTACCTTCCTACTCAAAGGTTCTACATCTATATTATATGCGAAGGATTAGAGACCGATTTCCCTATGTTGATCAATACACGTTGATGAATAAAGAAATATCATTGTTGGAGAAAGACTTAGAATCAATGAAAAGGTCTTGGAAGCATTCATAGGGCAAAGGTCTGAGTCTTTGCCATGACACTTGTCATTTACATATCTATAAGAAGAATTTCTCATGGTTTTTCCTCTCCAAGAGGGAGAGGTTTTTCCCTAGCTCTAGGAGCCTAATTTTGTGTCTCATGCTTTTGATAATTGACTTGATGGAAGACTAACTAAGATAAATAAGAAAAGACATAAGTAACTCAAGTAACCTCACAAGTAATTATCAAGAAGAGAATTTGAAATAAACACCAAGCCTCTAAATTCTCAACATGGGATCAGAGTTAAGGTGCTAAAGATAAAGGGATATTTGACAAAGAGACACTCAAGGATCAAAATTCAATTTTCTAGAAAGCATCAAAGGAAAATTCAAAGTTTACATTGTAAGTTCAAATTGCTTTGCAATCCTCAAGCCATTTCAAAAATATTTTCACCCTTATTCAAGGAATCCACACATCGAGGAGGTAATCTTTAACATCAAAGATTCTTGATATTAAGGACATTGTTGGAAGACACATCATTAAGCATCACTTAACACTATTGAAGACATCTTCATTCTGAAGTAATCCTTGATCATCAACGATCCAAGATCACCTACTTTGAAATCAATCTAAGAGGAATTTATTTCCGTTATTTTCAAAAAGGAAGTTGATAGTATAAGAAAAGAATTTACTTAAGTAAGTATCTCTATGACTTCATATGAATCTATCAAAAAAAATTCTTTGCAAAGAAAGAAAAGAAATGGTTAGGGTTTCAAAATTTCTTGCATGGAAGACAAGGAAAATGAAGTCATGCCAAATACATGAAGGGAGATATAAGATCCCAAAGGATTCTTAAATAATCCATAAAATACTCTCTCATCTCCAATGTATCAAATATAAAAACATAAAAAAGGAATATATGAGAAATTGGTGGAACTATTCTCTGTGAGTACTGCAGGAGAAGAAATCTAAGATCAACTGCAGGAACTAGGAGAAGTAATGTCTGACACTGAGATGAATGTAGTGGTGTTGAATGATCTGCCAGAATAAAGGGGAAACATCACTTCAAGTTTATATGGGAAGAAATAAGACACATCATTCCACGATTTATGGTATCTATGTAAAATAGAGGAAACAAGGTTGAGAGCCAAAGGTGTTACAAGATCAAGTAAAGGGAATCAAGTCTTTGCAGCCATGTCAAGGAAGAAATAAGATTCAGTAATTTTGGTCCTCAAAATAGTATGGAAAAAGCACGATGCTTTGGATGCAATGAACTTTGGCATTATAATAGATTGTCCTAAATCTGAAAGGGACAAGAGAAATAGGGAAGAAGCCCATATCTCAGAAATGAGGGAAGAACTTGATGCAAAGAATTCTAAGAAAGAAGAAGCGAGGGATCTCCTCCATGATTGAGATCAACTTCTCCTTTAAGAGATTTTTTTTGGTTGTAAAATAGTATGATAGGAAGCAATGTATATTATGGCATCATGATAAAGTCATGGTAGGAGCTCTTGGTGAAGCAACCCCAGGAAAACCTCTTTGATAACAACACTGATGGAAGACAGTCATCAAGATCAAGGTTCATCGTGGAAACATAATTTTTGGATGTGATGAATGAAGTAGGTCAAGGGAATGAAGTTTTTCATTCTAGTAAAACTGCTACAGGATGACTTTAATTATAAAGGTATGAGGTATGTATATATTTATATGCTGACATTAGATGTTGTGAAGTCATGTCATGTGGTTTCAGGTAATAGAATTCCATATTTAGAAGTATGATTAATGAAGGAGGATATATCGGTGCACTGACAAATGAAATCAACATAATATATCCTCATGGAATATGAGGTGGTTGTATATGAATGAGAAATTGGAAAATTTGTAAGATCCTGGGAATGAAGAACCTGTAGAAAGGAAGAGAACATGAAATGAAACCATGTCAAGAGGTAGTTATCATCTAGAGCCTAGGAATATGTGACTAGGAGATCTCCTGGGAGGATATGTAGACTCTGAGAAAATTCTAGTAAAGAAGAAAACCCTTAACAAAACATATCATTGGGAGATGTGTCAATCTGTATAAAGGATGCTGATGCCTACAAGAAGATGTCATGGTGAAAAATCATCATTGAGGTAACTTTTGTTTTAAAATTTCATATGTATATGTTTATTTGGATGAATTTGTGTAGGGATGCTAATCATGAAAAATGATGTATGATCCTTGGATATGATTTGAAGGAAATCAACATGGCATAATGGTGGACCAAATGAGGAAGACTGATGAATCACTTTCTGATAGTGGACATGACTCCTGACTGAAAGTGATGGATGATATGTACCCTATGAAGCGAAAAGTTAAATATTCCTCAATATAGAAATCCATGACATTGAGGGGAGGAATTATTCATGAGTAGCTGGATTGCTGCAGCAGGACCCTGGTTTATAGGGAGCCTAGTGGTAAGTTTCTTTCTTGGAATAAGCTTGAATTATGTCCTTCCTGTGTTGAGGGGAAGTGACATATGTGATTCTCTATTACATGTTTCATGCACTAGACCAGGACTAACAACCATAAGTCTTAGTGAAGGCCGTGTGAAGAGAATGGCTAGAAACATGCTTTTGGTCTTCACTTGTAAGACAGAATGGAGGATTGGGTAATAATCCAGCATTTGATACTCTTTGAGAATGAGATAGGGCATTCAAGATAATAGTAGTCGAGGACCGATATTCTTTGAGGGCTGGCTACCCAAGAGAAGAATAGTCCACGAAGGTCATACTCTGGGAACACCTAGGTGGGGCATTTACCTTGGAGAGACAATGAATTGGTGTCTATAAGTTAAGTGTCTCGCCATCATTGTAGCCCATTTTCTGGTTGAGAGATGGGGTTGTTATTCAAGGCCTTGCATTATGAAAATGATGGTTGATATGATGCTATATAGATGCAATTACCAATTTGATTATTCTTATGAGATTATTTAGTTTGAAAGTGACCATGTACTTGTATGAATACCTCCCTAGTTAAGAGGGAGTATTGAAAAGTGTAACTAGGTCAGACTTCATAATAACTATGTAATTATGTATTTATGTAAAGAAGAAGAAGATGATAATAAAATGTATTTTTGTTTTACTTGCTTCATGGGTTTCATGAGAAATATTTTATAGGTCAGTAGAATTATTCTTTATGTCTATTAAGATTGTCTTCTGGTCACAAATGTAATTAAGTGTCATATGGATAAAGGGTCTAGTTATATGCTCGAAAACCTTGTCATGATACCTTGAATAAATGGCTTTTGGAAGATGCTCAAGATACCCTCATAAACGTTGGGATTTATGTACTGCAATTCAGCCTATATACTCAATGGTGAAGTTGACCTTCATACAATATGTGCTATATATATATATATATATATATATAGATGAAGATACTGCAATTCAGTTCATTAAGCAAAATTGCAGATCTCTCTGAGGTGATACAACAAAGGGAAGTGCAGATCACTTTGAACTTAAGTGAGGACTTAAGACAGAAAATGAAGTGTAGATTTTAGGAGATTGATTTAGGGTTTTTCAATGTGGATTGGTCTGAACAGGATGCAGATTATTGTGCCAAATATGCGAATTACAAACAGAGTACTAGTAATAAATTCTCTGAGTTTTTAACAGTATAAAAATATGCGGACAAGAACAGGGTTTCTAGTGTGGATGTATCACAGCTGTACTTGCGCATTCCTTTGAATAAAATGTGGATTCTTGTGTGGCTAATATGGATGGTAGAGAATTATAGTATTCTCTGCGGACAGAAAAAATATGGTATACAAGTATTCGAATTGGGATAAAAGACACACACACACACATATATACATACATATATATGTAGATAAATTGATGTTATTGCTGTTACAATAGTGACATAAATTCAGACAAGTACAGGACAAGCACAGTGTAATAAAAGGTCTGGTTCAAGCATATTTGTTTTGAAGCATTATGAATATGTGAATGAAGTTTATTATTTTATTAATAAGTATGGAAAAAAGAGGAAGGTAAATATATGGTTTACCTTACTACTCAAAGGTTCTAAATCTATATTATATGCGAAGGATTAGAGACCGAGTTCTCTATGTTGATCAGTAAACATTGATGAAGAAAGAAAGATCAACATTGGAGAAAGACTTAGAAGCAATGACAAGGTCTTGGAAGCATTCATAGGGAAAAGGTTTGAGTCTTGGTCATGGTACTTGTCATTTGAAGATCTATAAGAATAATTTATCATGGGTTTTCCTCTCCAAGAGGGAGAGGTTTTTCCCTGGATCTAGGAGCCTAATTTTGTGTCTCGTGCTTTTGATAATTGACTTGATGAAAGACTAACTAAGATAAAGAATAAAATACATAAGTAAATCAATTAAGCTCACAAGTAATTATCAATAAGATAATTTGAAATAAACACTAGCCCTCTAAATTCTCAACACAAACTTTATTCAATGTTTATTGATCATGTCAATAATAGCACCTCGACCACCTCGTTGAGTACCATACTTGGTATAAAATTTATCATCAACTTTTTCCTTACCTCGCTTAGATGTATTATAGAAAGTGGAGGAAACATCTTTACCATTGGCCGACAATATTTTCAACCTGTAGATATCATCAACATGTATGTGATATTCCTATTAAATCCATAAGGACCTGCCATGAAATTGACTAATAAGGAATTTTTGTACACTTCATGGTTGCTCTACTGATACCAAAAATAGGAAAGTTTCACATAGTCATTAATGTAGACCATTGCAAAAGTCGAAAATTTTCCTTGACATGGGAAAAACGACTACCACTTGGATTTTTTGAAGGTTCTATAAAAAATTTGGGCTTTAATGATCAAAATAGGAAGGAATTAGCCAAATCATTATCAACCAATGATGCTTTCTCATAATTCCTGAGAGTTTCCTCCATAGCCACAATGTGAAGAATAAGAGAGACCCGTAGAAACAACTGGATTATAAAGATGAGTCATGGTTGAGGCTCGAAAAATATAGACAATATAAATGGGAGGTCGAGAATGAGGTTGAGAGGTAGAAAGACTTGAAATAAGAGGGAGGGTGAAAAATTCGACTAAGAAGACATTAACAATGAATAAGTCTTACAACAATGGCATGCTATATAGAAAACCATGACATGATATGAAATGATTAGACCGTTAACTAATAAATACGGTAACTTACCAAAATTGATTTGAATTGGGATAATGATGATGATTTCTATGTGGACCTCAGGTAAATGAAGTAAAATACTCGAAAAGTAGATTATAATTATGGCCAATTAATGGGGAATAATGACAAAGCCAAAAAATGGACAATCAAAATATGTAATACATGTTGGAGTGGGGTCCCATAATTCCAACCATTTTGTTATACTTTGTAATAGTTTAGTCTTGTGCAGGGGTTTTGGGGCAGGTCAAAACCCCTCATGAATTGTAATGGGCCAAAGGATATACAAAGGGGCCACAAACCATGCTTTGCAGACCATAGAGTAGCGCGGGCTAAATAGTATAAATAAATGAATAGATCGAGTCTAAGAAGTCAGTTTTTTGGATAAGTTTGAACATGGATGATAGAGTTGGATAATTTGTGATAGTTTTGTGCAGATTTGTTTGGGTAGAAGGCTCTTATTGGCTATGTGCATGAAGACCTTAGTCCTACTGTGTGCGGACTCCACTGGTTGTGTGTGCGGGTTGTTGAAGTTTTTTGTATGAAGGATCTGAACTGATTAAGTAATAAAGGAGTATTGTTGCGGATACCTAAGTTCTATAAATGTTATGAATGATTCCACATCTTGTTTCCGATTTTTGTACTATCTGAAATTAGATCTCTTGCACAACTACGATTGGGTTTATATAACTGTTTCTTGGATAGATATGATGTTATAAACTCTGATATGATGTGTTAAGGGTTATTACTTGATTTCATTAGGGGAATTTTTAGGTCTAAAATGGGCCTCCTAAGAAAAATGTACAACCAAAGTAAAATTTATAAGAACCAATAGGATTCAAGATGATGATGTCAACCATATGGGCTGATTCACCATTTTTCTACGTAAAATGGTAAAAATATCAAAAAATAATAAAATAATAAAACTACTTTTTCAACTTGTATTTTCAACTTATCTTCCAAAGTTTTTACTCAAATTTTGAGAGAGAGTACTTGTTGGATGAAAAATTTAATTCCTCATCCAAGGAGTACCCATGTTACATACTTTCGATGAACCCTGGTACATGAAAAATGAGAAATACATGAAAACACGTGATTGCAATCACATTTTTCATGTATTTCTTATTTTTCGTGTAGTAGGATCGATCAAAAGTATGTAACATGGGTACTCCTTGGATGAGGAATTACATTTTGCATCCAACGAGTACTCCTGCTCAAAATTTGAGTAAAAACTTTGGGAGATAAGTTGAAAATATGAGTTGAAAAAGTAGTTTTTTCTTTTTTTTCCCTCTAATATTTGATGATGTAATCAAATATTATTTTATTATTTCCACTATTATTTTATAATTTCCTTAGGAGGCCCATTTTAGAGCTCAAAATTTCCCTAATGGTGATTTTTGTGTTAATGTGAGCAAGATATTCTGCGTATTAGACCTAAATCTATCTGAAAAAGGTTTACGAATTAGGGCTGCTGCTGTGAAGGTCTGTTTATGATTGATTGGATCCTAAAGCACCCACATCATTCCAAATCTCTCTCAGGGTGCGGAAACCTAGTTCTGACACCCCCCATACTACTTTGGGTGAGACTTTGACTTGTGTAAGCAAGTCACTGCCGAAAGGGCCAGTAGTAAGAGGGTTTTGTTGGTTAATCTAAATTCTGAACCTGGGTCAGGACCCTTCAAGCCAACAAATGGTTCTGTTTCCGGGACCAAGAGAATTTTGAGAGAGTTTGGGTGATGCCATGAGGTCATTGGAATCCATTAAAGCCTGAACTTGAGGACTGGTTTGAAAAACAGATTCAAGAATTTTCCCTAAAAGAAAACAAAAGTAAGAAGCTATCTGCTGAAGAGTGGAAGAATAAGTATATTTTTACGGAGGTGCAGGAGATATTCTTCGTAACCTTTGCAAATGAACTACAGGAGTGGTTGGCATGGTTAAAAGAATTCCAAACCTGTTTGAAGGACGATCAAGTCACGCAGTGGACCCCTGAATTAATCCAACAATTGGAAAATATTGGTAATTCTATTACCCGGACTGTAGATCACTGGGTTGACAGCGTCTTGGGTGGGTTTGTAATAGAATTTTCAGTTGATCAGTTTGTGTCCTATTTCTAAGAAGAAAGGAGGTTTTTCAAAGGATTGAGGTGTAAGTTCTTACAAAATTTTCCTCTGCTGATTAAGATGCTATTGTGTGAAAATGGTATTTTGTGCAGCCACACCGAATGAATGAACCCTGATCAAAGAAAAATCATGACGCACAGTGGTAAATACTCTAGGGTCAATCAAAAAAGGGATAGATATATGTACAGTCCTATGAGAAATTCCCATGATCTAAACAGAAGCAGGGCTATGCACGCGAAGACTAGCCCTCCTGCTACGCCACCATCAACCTTGCGCAAGGGTAAGAATCCTCCTACCCCACCACCACTACCACCTGTGGACGATATGGCCGTGCAGATGAAGTTACCCACCTTGAAGGGTGCGAAGGATGAGGATATGGATCGATTTTGGTTCATGGTAAATGTAGTGTGAATGATGCAGAATGTCACTACCGATGTTGTTAAGAGAGCGCAGCTAGAAATGGCCTTTGAAGGTTGGGCTTTGGATTGGTTTATGGGATACATTACTCAACATGAGATTCCCATAGTGCAGGAAATCAAGGATGCCCTTAAGCAATAGTTCCAAAAGCCTAAATCTTATTCTCAATGTGTAGTATAACTAAAAGGCATTAAGCAAGGGCTTATAGAATCAGTTTGGGAAGCTGACTAGCGACTAAAGAAACTCATCGGCGACAGAGGATTTTCTTACGATGACAAGCAGCATAAGGAATGGTTCATTTACATGCTTTTGTCACATCTGAGCAGGCCCATGGGTCAGTAGAAGATTGACTCGTAGGAAGAAGCCCTAGAAATTTCTATGAAGTTAGAAGTTGCGCTGAGGGATGATGCTCAATTTGGAGCACTATAGACTCAAAGCCAATTAGAAGCGATGCACTTAGAAATTTATAATTTATGAAGAGACCGGGGTAAAGAAGCTAGTGCAGATGTCTAGTGCATACACTATAGGGTATCTGGCCACACCAAATATCAAAGCCCTCTGTTGTCATATTATATGCAAGATGGGGGACCGATTCCATTGTGATCGAGGGATGTTGTTGGGCCTATTACCCCCACACTATGGTGCGTCGATTTTCGGGTGGATGGGTGACATGATACATGCCATTGCCTATGGTTAAGTGCCTATGTCCCAGAACTGAAGCAATAGTGGTGTAGATTCTGCTCTTCAGTGGGACACGATGAGTGCTACTTACAAATGTATGATTTGATGATTGACAAAGGAAACCTTTACCGAGTGCAGGCTGAGCCTTCATCACCAGAATCTCCCTTTGGAGAAGGAGGATCCCCAGCAAGAGGATGGGGAGGGGGGAGAGGTGGAGGCGTAGGTCGAGGGAGAGGGCAGCTAATTTTCTAGAACTGTGGAGGCACTAGACATTATGCACGAGACTGCCCGAACCCCACGCAGAAATCATGAAGGTATTTTAGGCAATTTGATCATGTAATTATTGTCCTATGTTAATAGCTAAAATGTAGGAAAAACAACAGACGCCAATGCAAAAAATACAACGGGTTAAGTTTGAACCATGCGACAACGGTTGTGTAAATGTAATTACATGTAGTTGTATTTCTATTGGAGGAAAAGAGAATAAGGCCATCCTAGAACCACTAATCAAAAAGACGTTTGAAAAAAAGAATGCCTCAACCTGCAGAAAGAAAAAGAGACTTTCGTCGAAGCTAGAAAGGATTTTGCTGATGTAGAAGCATCCACCAAGAGAAATCTCATGGAACCAAAATTTTATGATGAAGTTAAGCCTTATTACAAGGCTTCATTAAGATACTATGCAATCAGAAGGTAGTAGACAATCTCCAGGCCCTGATAGACAGTCGTGCAGAAAACGAGGTGCCATAGACAATATCCAAGGTTGTAAACAAGGTTTACAAGTAGAAGAAGAGAATTGGTAGAGAGATGCACATGACTGTGAAGATTGGAGACTATGAGATGGACTAGGTCATCTTGAATCTGGGGTTTGATGCAAATTTATTACCTAAACAAACCTAGCAGAAGATGGGAGAACCGAAGTTGGAATTTTCCACCATTCAGTTGTGCATGGATAATCAACAAAGGATCATCTCACTTGGTAGGTTTCTGCAAGTTCAGGTAGGCATCGCTGGAGTAAAGGTATGTGTAGAATTTGAGGTTATACAAATTTTGGATGATGCAGATCCCTACCCTGTGCTGTTAGGATTTGATTGGGCCATTGATATGGGAGGCATCATCAATATGAAGCACAGAAGTATGATTTTTGAGAATAATGGTACATGGGTGATAGTCCCACTGGATCTGGCAGAAGGATAACGATACACAGAGCCAGTGCATGAAGGGGATGAGGTTGACCATATCTATAAATTTACTGTGAAAGACTAAGACTAGATCAACCCTATGGTTGATGGCATGTTGAACTGGGAGAAGGATAGTTCCTATTTTTTTTATTCTGATACAAAAATGGAGAAATGATAGAATCGATTGCATGATATCTTTGCGTTGCATTGACTCAAGATTACAAAGAAGTTCTGGTGCATCTCCTCTGAGGTAAGAGAATTTCCCTACTTTGATGGTTCTAGTAGTGTTAAAGAATTTTTGGAAGCATTGGAAAAAGATGTCTTAGAGGCACAAAGGGTTTGGGTGCTTGATTTGGCTATGCGCACAACTCCAACGCGGTTGTGGGAAAAAGACAAGGGAACCTTTCAGGACTGGGAGGAATGCAGAAAAATGATGATGCTGCACTTTGAACCTCCATCCGCTCCGCCAATTGAATTATTCTATGGTCAGGGAGATCTGCGTAAGCACATGGCCATGTGGATGGAGGTATGTGATGAAAAGACATGGAATGAATGGGTTCATAGGTTTTTCCACTCATTGGGACCAATCCCTACTACCTAGTATCTATAAGTTGAGTTACAGGGAGGCACTCGAGACTGGTATCCAATGACCAAAGATTTCTTGGAAACCTTTGGCTCTATGGGTGGCTTGGAAAAATTGGATGAGGCTCTGTAGGACATCGATGCTATAGTCATTGATAAATCTCGGCCCCACAGGGAGTGTGCTGCGTTGGCTTGGGATGTGCAGATGCAAGACATAGTCAACTTCTGAAATCTGTTGATTTAGGATAACGAAGATGACCCAAGGAATGTTAATATCCATGAATCGGAAGGAGAGTGTGCAGTTGCAGGACCGACATTAAGGAAGGTGGACGTGAATAAACCTCTGAAATTGAAGGAATTCAACATTGGGATGGAAGAGAAACCCAAGTTTGCCAATATTGGGGACTACTGGGATGGTGATACAGTAGGAAATATTGCTGAATTGCTGACAGAATAACAAGATCTGTTTCCTACAAATTTTTCTAAGCTGAAGGGCACTATGGGAGACTTAGGTGTCATGAATATCACATTAAAACCTGATGCATGTCCTGTCAAGAAATTCCCTTATCATTTGAACCCCAAATATAAGTAGAAGATAAAGGAGGAGTTAAAAAAGATGGTGGATACAGGTATCATTGAATCGTTCGAGCAGTCGGATTGGGTAAGCCTAATGGTGGTTCAAGAGAAAAATACCAAGGGAGAAATCTAGATTTGTGTAGATCTGCGCAAGTTTAATGATGCCCGTGTGCATGGCCCCTTCCCTACTTCATTCTCTAATGAAATTTTGGATAATGTGGCAGGTCAAGAAGCTTATTTGTTCATAGATGGGTTATAAGGTTATCATCAAATCCACATTGAGCCAGAAGACCACATCAAGACCACCTTTACCACTGAATGGGGTTCTTTCCAATATATTGTCATGCCATTCGGGTTGAAAAATGCACCTGCAATATTCTTGCGTGTGGTCGTGGCTCTATTCAAGGAATTCATGCATAAATTCTTGGAAGTATACTCTTATGACTGGACTGTATTTGGATTGGTGAAGAAATATGTGTCGAATCTGCGCATGATGCTTGATACCTATCGGAAGCACCATATTTCTCTCAACTTGAAGAAATGCATATTCTGCGTACCTTTTGGGATTTTTCTCGGGAATATAGTATGTTAGCAAGGATTGATGGTAGACCCCGCCAAGATCACGGCTATCATCAACTTGGAAGTTCCTACCACTGAGAAAAAGCTACACTCCATCCTAGGGCATTTTGGTTATTATAGGAAGTTTATCAAGGGGTATGATCTGATCATTGCACCGATGGAGAAGTTTCTAAAGAAGGATGTAGCATTTTTCTGGGATGATGGGTGTCAGAAGAGCTTTGAGCTACTAAAGGAGAAAATGGTTACTGCACCCATTTTGATATTCCCAGACTGGTCTAATGTTTTTCATGTGCATGTGTATGCATTTGGTAAAGAACTTGGAGCTATTTAGCGCAACAGGCATCCATCGCTAAGCGTGCGGAGTTGGAAAGTTTCATTGATAGGTTATGCGACGCGATTCCAGATGTCGTTATCCCAGCCTCCACAGAACCGCAAGCTAAAGTTGAGAGCCTGGTCGCAACTCTCAAATCTTCCTGGTCATAAATTCAGCCTGTGAAGGTATATTTTGAGGAGTATATCACTACACTGTAGGCGAAACTGCAACTCGAGACCCCCCCGGAGATGCATGCGCAGTGGGTCGTGAAAGTACAAACAACATTCTCTAGCATCTTTGCAGACGTTGTGAAGGGATCGACAGTCCTCAAAAAATCCATGGGACTATGGAACTTTATGGAGACAGATCCCTTAGGCAAGAAAATCACTCAGGAGTTGCATGTGAAGGAGAAGGAGTTTGACGACTTGTAGGAGGCATTACCTACACTTATTCGTGCTCAAATAATGGCATGCCTTCAGAATAGCTAGGCGTTGCGAGATGAGGTGGAGGCACTCCACATACGGAAGAAAATCATTACAGATCATAGGAAGCCCTAGGCAGATGAGGCCATGAAGCTCTCCCAAGGCCTTGATTTGGCAGTTCAGAACTTAAACCAGACATTGCAGAGTGTTACTTTGGCCACTAAAGGGCCAACGTTAGAGAAATTGGTGGAGAACGTGCAGAATGCAATAGATCAAAGCGCAGGTTTCTTGGCACCATTTGCACCTACCATTGAGGAGCTCCAGAACAAGATGAAGAATCTGGTACCAGTGTGACTCGAGACGAGTCACAAGATTGTGTTGGAGGCTTATTGGAGTGAGGTCTCCTAAGTCCGACCATTTTGTTAAATTTTGCAATAGTTTATTCTTGCGCAGGGGTTTTGGGGTAGGTCAAAACCCCGCATGAATTATAATGTGCCAAAGGGTAGATCAAGGGGCTAGAAACCATGGTTTGTGGACCATAGAGTAGCGCAGGCTAAATAGTATAAATAAATGAATAGATCCAGTCTAAGAAGTCAGTTTTTTGATAATTCTGAACGTGGATGATAGAGTTGGATAATTTGTGATAGTTTTGTGTGGATTTTTCTGGGTAGAAGGCTCTTGCTGGTTGTGTGTGTGGAGACCTTAGTCTTGTTGTGTGTGGACCCCTCTAGCTATGTGCGCGAGCTGTTGAAGTGTTTTGTATGTAGGATATGAATCTATTAAGTAATAAAGGAGTATTTTTGTGGATATATGAGTTCTATATATGTTATGAATGATTATGCATCTTGTTTCTGATTTATGTACTATCTGAAATTAGATCTCTTGCGCAACTGCAAGTGGGTTTATATAATTGTTTCTTGGATATATCTTATGGTATAAAGCTCTAATATGATGTTCTAACGGTTATTACTTGATTTATGATTGTTGTGTTAACGTGCGCAAGATATTTTGTGTATTAGACCTAAATTTGTCTTAAAATGATTTACGAATTAGGGCTATTCTTATGAAGGCATGTTTATGTTTGATTGGATCCTAAGGTACCCACATCATTCCAAATCTCTCTCAGGGTGTGGAAACTTGGTTCCATCACCCCCACATACTACTTCGGGTGAGACTTTGACTTGTGCAAGTAGGTCATTGTTGAAAGGGCCAGTAGTAAGAGGGTTTTGCTGGTTAACCTCAATTCAAAACTTGGGTTAGGACCCCTCAAGCCAACAATATGGTATTACAAAAAAGATTTTAATAATGACTTGAAAATAATTTTTATTATTATTATGGAGTTTTACAGGTAGGACACCTGGCACGTGATTCCATGAGCACAATCAGTTGCAGTGGGTCACGATTAAACTAAATAGAGAGAAGTAATGCAACTACACTAATTATCGCAACAAATATATATAGGTAAACTAACATGAATGACTCAATATTATAACTAACAATGACCTCCTTTCGAAGATCAACACTTACCTGAAAATTTTATTAACCATAGTAGGGCTTTAGGCATATGCCATTCACCCATGTTGACAAAATAATTCCATCCAATTGTGCAAGGTTGACATCTCTTGAATCCCATGTCTCTGCAATAGGGAAAGGCCCCAACCACTACATCTGTAATTTCCCATGATGCTTCAAATATTTTCTATCACAGATAAATACTTGGTTTCCAACAGAGAAGGAATTCTTCTTTATGTGTCAGTCATGTCAAGCCTTTTGTCGTTTCTTTTCAACAATTTTATGAAATTTTGCGAAAAATATGTCTTCATCCAACTCCCATAGCTCCTGTGTTGAAAAATGTGTAACTAGGTTCGGTCTTCATAAATATGAAATGTAATTTTGATTCTTATATATTGTAAAATGAAATAAAATTTATTATTGTTATTTTTTAGCATGGGTTTCATGCTCAAGGTCTTTTATTTTAGAGGTGAAGCACCCATTGAGTGCTTATAGGGTTTTTATTAGGTAAAGAATTCAAAAAGATTCATTGTCATAAGTTGAATACCCCATCGGGCACATTTTAACTTATAAAAAAAATTCTTTTTTTATTTAAAAGTGTAAATTACCCTTCAAGACCAAGTCAGCCTGGCATCTAAGAAGTCGACCTATTTTGAGGACCCACGTCCACCTTGGAAGCCTATATAAAGGAGGGAACTTGACCTCCTTTGGACACACTCACACTTCTAATAATCCAAGAAAATGAGAAACCCGAGAAGGCTATCAAAGAAGGAGGAGGAAAAAGAAAGATGTTTCTAGTGTAATTCTCTCTCACACATGCGAAGACGGAAGGCTAGGGTTTTACCGCTTCAAGGTAAAAATTATCTACCTATTGGAAGAGGATCAAAGTTGCTAGAAGAATGGCCTAATATCTCACCTACTGGCCCTAGACAAGGAATCAAGTCAAGTGAAGCTTTTAGGAACCTTGAAAAGCTAAATTTCAGTCACACGTGTGGATGTTGTAGTAGTTGTGGGGGGGGGGCGAAATTTCCAAACCTGTAGTAGAGGAAAAAATTCTAATGTTGGGGGTCGAAGTTGTGTAAACTTGGACAAAGGAATCACATCATTAGGATAGGTCAGAATCGGCTTTGGAAGGGTATTTTTCTTAGTCTAGAGGTCTTAGAATTCGTTAATTGAAGAATCTATAAGAAGAAAATGGATTTATGGGTTTTCCTCTCAAGTGGAGAGGTTTTGGCCCTGGTTTGTAGCATATATCTTGTGTTATAGATTACTACCGTTCTTCATGTTTTGGTAGTTGTTTGATGATAATAATGAACATAATAATAAGAGATGAAACTAATAAGAAATAAAAGTAAAAATATATCGTAAGCAGTTATCTTAGAAAGATAAATCATCCTAACTACTACCCTATAGATTTCTCAACATCCTGTAACCTCTATGTAATAGATTCGTCATCTACCATCTTAGCATCTTGCGTGATAAATAAATTAGGGACAATATACTAAGATAATACTTCAACTTTCCGACCATAAACAAGATGGAATGGAGTGTACTTTTGTAGTTAATTCACAGTAGTATGATAGGGTCATAACATAGTTGGAATGCATTCATCGCAATCATCCCTATTTGAAAAATAGATCTGAGTAAGCCCCTTATCCAATATTTTATTAAAATATTCAACTATACCATTTGATTCAGAATGACATGGAATGCTCTTATGGTGCTGATTCATAAAATTATGCAACAATGTGTCGACAATATCATTGATAAAACGTGATCCCTGATCACTGGTAAGGATCCGAGGACACATAAATATGGTAATAAGATTCTCAAAAATAAATCATGCAGTGGTATCAATAGTACAATATTGAACAACAGCTACTTTAGCCCATTGCATCAGATAATCAATGGCAGTAATAATATATCGAGGATGAGAATGCCACGCAAGAGGAATTATAGGACCCACAAAATCAACAACCCAATTTTCAAAAGCCTCAAGGGATCGAATAGGATGCAAAGGAAGCTCATCTTGTTCAGATGGTCATTTGAATCGCTGAAAAATGTCACAACTTTTAGAATATTAATTTTTGTCTTTAAACGGAGTAGGCCACCAAAGTCAAGCTTATAATACTTTGTGAGCTGTTTCCTTTCCTCCTACATGACCTCCCGCAACACCAAAATGGCACTTCCATATAAAATCTTCTTTCTCATTATCTAAAACACATCATTGTAGAATATGATCTAGTCCCATTTTGTATAGTTTCCCTACAATAATTTGGTAATGTGAAACCTAAACTACCATATGTATTTTATGAGTTATTGCGTAGTCATTAGGTATTTATGAGTGGTGAGGAACATGGAGATATCTTTCAAATGATCAGAAATTTTTTCAACTAAAAATAAGTCTGCATCAGACAACTGATCATCCACTAATCCTCCTACTTCACTAGACTCTAACTGAGATAAATGGTTAGATCCCACATTATATCGCCTAGGTTTTACAATAACCTCAAATGTGAATTCCTAAAACAACAAAATCCACATCCATATTCTTCTTTCCAAGATAATTTTATTCACCAAGTATTTTAATGCAGAATGGTTAGTAAACAATTTAAAAGGGCCTCCAAGTAGATAGTGTCTAAATTTTTGAAGTGAATAAACCATAGAAATATCCTCTCTTTCTGTAGTTGTATAGTTCTTTTCAGCTGTAGAGAGCTTCATGCTGGGAAAATAAATAAGATGATCTAAGTTACCTTCTCTTAGTTGAGCTAGAATGGCACCCAAAGAAATTCCATAAGCATATATATGTACAGGGAACTCATTATTCCAATTTGGATACAGTAGGATCGGAGTACTAGAAATTTTTTCCTTCAAAGTATCAAATATAGTATCGCATTTATTAGTCCACACAAAATGCTTTTCTTGTTGGAATCTAGATCACTAATGTAGGGGCGGTGAGTCAGTAGCGAGAGCACTTATAACTTATTCTCCAATTAATTATTGAATTAACCATGCATAATACGAAACAAAAAATCATAGATCATAGAATCAAATATAAACATTAAACCATAAAAAGAATAAACACAATGGACACAGATATTTCTGGTGGAAAACCCTCTCTAGGGAAAAAAAACCACCCTTTGCTATTGTGTTGCTCAAATATCTTATTATTTCAAAAAATTCTTTATATAGAGATTCAAATTGCTATTATCAAATGGAGACTTTTTCTCATGTGGATATACAGACTACCATCCATTGAAGGCCACCACGATCAACGGTCCTCGCCTGGATACTCCTGAACTAACAATCGACTATAGAGAATCCTATCTGCTAGAAGACATAACAACCAATGAGCCTCACCTAGTTTCTTCCAAAATATCCAACCACCATTGGATTGAAAAAAAATCTCACTTGTATTTATTTTTTCAGATTCCTCCAACTCCACTCCTCTATGTGGTCTCGTTTCAAAATATTTCATTCTGGAATCGAGAACTGGTCAACATGAGAAATGTAACAACATTTCATCAAAGCACACAATGAAAATCCAAATATCCAAATGCAAATACACCAAAAATTTCAACACAATCTCTCCACACACTTCTACCAATCCACACTTCACCTTCTAACTCACTACACAAAGATGATGGTTGAAACATATTTTTCTATCTATAGAAACATCTGCAAACTGCTTCAGAAATTCTGCAATACAAATCACACAACTTGCACACTCTTCTCCACTCTCACACTCACTCAACACCTCAAGATAATCAACCATATTATCATTGAGCTTCCTCCAGTATATAGATGAACTAAGGTTCTCAACTCAATAATTACCAATAACTATTGAGCTCCACAAACTTTGTTCATATGCTTGATTTGATCCAAATTCATCTCATTGACTTGATAAATCCACTCTCTCCATTACTTGATGAATATTATCAATTTTAACCAACTTCTAGAAGCTCCATTACCTTTTTCGATCATATACCGAAAAGTTCTGATCAATAACATTTCCACAGTATAAAAATTAGTTGAGATGTGCGAAGAATATGGAGTAATTTTCTCATTTTCCTTCGGTTGCATGCATAATCCTGTGAAAGTTTGACTGGTTGCATGCAAATGCCTATCTCCTAGTTATTGGATCCCCTCAGACACATGCAAAAGCCTACATGGGAGCGATTGTGGAAGAGGGTGATCAGAACTCAATCAAATCAACTCATAACTCTACAAAACTTCTTTGACACCTTCATCAACTCATAAACACACCTCCAAGCCTTTGTGACAAGTATACAACTAATTACAAGGGTCAAAAAATCCTGCAACAAGTTAGTGACCTGCAATCCCTAATCTTCCAAACTCCTCATCATGAATAACACCTCCAACTCATCAAGCATCAATAACAACTTGACCAAACACCTCCAACACTTGTAGAAACATCTCTAGCACCTATAGCAACATCTCCAACACCTACAACAACAACATCAAGTCATCCAATTTCCAATAAATAAATCTCCAACACATGAAACAACATCTCAACACATGTAGAAACAATTGCAATGCTTCCAACACATGTAGAAGCATAAGCAACAACTGTAGTAGCAATCCAACCACCTACAACAAAAATATCCTCAACATATGTAGCAACATCATCAACCTATCACAAGCCATCATACCATTCTTTGAAGCCATATCTACCCAGCCTCCAAATCCATGTTGAAATCAATGCCAACCAATAGGACCACCAAGAAAAATAGTCATCACACATCATGAGAAGGAATAATATCATCAAGTTGACACAAGGCATATAAAAAGCAGCAACATGAATTTTTTGGCATCAATGCCAACACTACAATGCCAACATTTATTTCTTCAACAATTTTTCCAAAGGAACAATGATGAAGGCATAGTTGTGAATAAATCGGCAATAATAACCTATTTTCCCCATATTTGATTGCAACTTCTGGACACTAGTGGTTGGAGGTATATTCAGAATGACTGCTACTTTGGTCAAATTTATGCAAACTCCTTCCTTGCAAACAATGTGGCTAAGTAGGGTACCAAAGGGAAAAACAAATGTACACTTCTTCAAATTTAAAGAAATTTGCAATTGCTGACAACGATCAAACATAACATGCAATAGGTTGGAATGCTTCTTCAAAAGATTGCATATAGTCTAGTCATCCATGTAAACTTCCAAAAATTATGAATATACTCTCAGAAGGTTGCAATAACAATTCTTAAAAATACAGTTGGAGAATTTTTCAGACCAAACAACATGACAATATAGGCATAGGATTCCCACTTAGTTGTAAAAGTAGTCTTTCGCTTATCCTCTTTTGCAATATGAACCTGATGGTAACCTGAAAATCCATTTGTAAAGGAATAATATTTATTTATAGAAACAATTTCCAATACTTCAGCAGTAAAGGGAGAGGGGAATGGATCATGAACACAAGAATTATTAAGGCTCTTGTAATCCACACAAAATAGTATATCATCAGAGTCCTTCTTATCTTGGATTATTATGGGACTAAACCACTCATCTTCATCATATGGAAAGATGAGAGAAGTTGCTAACATCATTTCTATTTCCATATTTACCTTCTCTTTAAATATGGTATTTATTCTATATGGCCGATGTTTGACTGGTCTCACATCTGGTTTCAGAACAATTTTCATTTCACTTAAATCCCCCTTAATTCCTTTGATTTCCAAAACTGATGCAAGAAAAGTATCCTCATACTCTTTTAGTAGATCAAATATTTCTTTTGTGGTCTTCTCGTCCCAATAATCACCAATAGAAGCTAATTTAGGTCTCTCTTCAATTCCAATATTATATTTCCACAACTTTAATGGTTTTAGGTGTCGATCATCCTTTATGGGATAATTGTTCCCTTTCAGACTCTTTGAATGTCAAGTTCCTTATGTAACACCCACAGATTAAAAATTCATGTTATAAAGTTAATAAATGAAAAAATAATAAGAAGGTCATGGGACACGTATTCCAAATTGAAAGTTGGGAAAAACATCGTAGTGGGTGTTCATTTCGGTTTATTATGGATAAGGGAATTGGAAAAGGCATTGGAAAAGGAAAAGAGACATTAATTGACATTTATCTATGAAAATAAAAGAAATTAGGAGAAAATGAAGATGAGAGGTCACATAATTGCATGAGAGGAAAAATGAAGGAAAAATAGAGGCATTGATGATAAAGAGGCTTCTGAGAATTAGTTCACATCTTTTTTTTCTGGTTGGTTTTGGAATTGGTTTCAGATAGAGAAGATAACCAAGAGGAGGAAGCAAGAAAGAAAGAAAAGGAAGGCAAATGAAGGACAAGAAAGAAAAGGAAAGAAAGGGACAAGCAAGTAAAAGTTGGATCAAGTAGATTTAGCAGGAATACTTGTAGGTAACATGTTGCATGTGTGATTTCCTAGCTGGTTGTGAATGCATCATACATGCATGTGTGTATTTTGTTTTCGTGTTGTCATTTGCATGGGTTCTTCCAAGTGTGACAGTGGTTTCCTCCTTACCTTTTCATTTCCGGATAGCTATGTTGTGATGGGGTTCTTTTATTTGGTTGAGCTTTGGATTGTCAGATGGTTTTGGTGTTAGAAAATTATATATTACATAGCAATGCAACACATAAAAAAATAGAAGCACAAACATAGAAAACACATAAAATAAGAGAGACACAGATGTATGTGGTTCACCCAATTTGGGCTACGTCCATAGAGAAATATCTGGTCCTTCCTTTTACATTATCCAGCAAAATGAAGTGATACAACCTACAACAATTCCGTTGTAATTCCCTCTTCTCTCTCATATAATTTCCTCTCTCTTTCTCTCTCAGAATACACATAATACATATTCATAATACAATTCCCTCATATAAACTGAGGGGTATCCTTCTAGGGAAAAAAAACATAAATTAAAGATAACTTCTACTATTAGTAATTCGCCTAATGAAAAAGTTAGATTGACTATGAAATTACAATATTTTACAAGGAAATTTTACACCTATTTTTAGCTTCGTGGGTTCTACCCCTGAACGCCCACTAGGGGGGGCTCATAAAATTGTCATCACACCCCTCCCCCCGAAGGTGATTAAACAGGTGGCATTTCCGCCCCATTATGAACTGGGGTCCAATGCATCATACCTCTGAATAACGAAGATAATCAAGCTCCACAACCAACATTTGGAGCTGGGTGAGGTGGTCTTGGGAAAATTCCCATAGGGCCTAGGAATCCGTTGACCAGTTCTGGCGAGATTAAAGTAAATCCCGAGAGTGGAGACAAGAAAATTACTCAAGGTATTGGTGAATAAATTCTAAGGAATCCAAGCTTGTTTTGGGCCTAGTAATCCCTTGACTTATTTTGGTGGGATTACAGTAAAGCCTGAGGGTGGAAGTGGTTTAATCTTTGGAAAGCGTTTGTTGTTTATATATTTGTTTGCTTATGTTATCTCTTGACTAATTTTGGAGGGATCACAAGAGCATGACGGTGGAGGTGGTTTAATCTTCCAAGAATCCATGGTTGTTTTTTTTCTTAGTCCCAAATTCATGCTTGGAATATGGTGCAGGGGTGATTGGTTGAAAGAAATATTTGGTTCATCCCAATATATGGTCGAGTGGTACGTGGAAGTTCCGGACTTGGTTGTTTTTTTCATATGTTAATAAGAGCTCCTTTCCTCATGTATTTCATGAGTACTTGTACTTTTTATTATGTGGCTTTTATGGTTATTCTATTATGGTTATTATTCTGGTTATATGTTGGTTATAAGCATGGTTTAATAACAGGTTCTAGCTATGGATCTTGACATGTTTTGATTAGATTATGAATGTTTAATGAATGCATGATCTAGTAAGTGTTATTGCAGCAATTATGAGAGGCCATTAGACCTTCTTGATGATTCGTAGATAATTATTAGACCCCTATATTTATATATGCATTCATGGCCTGTAGATTACATGTTCTCAATATGTTTGATGAAATTTTTGTCATGTTAAAGGTAGTATAGGTCAAGTTTTTCCATCAAATTTTTATGTCTAGCATTGTTTTCATGTCATTATTGAATCTTAAAAGTTCTGGGAATTTACGGGAAGTGGTATGGTGGCTAACTTAGAATCTAGGCTCATATCTCAGGACCGAATGCTCCTAAATAGAAACATTGGGTTGTAACAGCATGGATGTATTCTTCTGCATGCGGTTGGAGGCTTCCAACAGCATGAATGCCTTGTGGTGGGTGTGGTTGAGGGCCCAGGGCAGAGAAGGAGGGGTCTAGGTCAGGGTTTGGCCACTTGGGATGGTTTATTAGCCTATGAGTGTTCTATAGCCCCTGTAGGATGTTGTGGGATGTAATTTTTTCGTCATTAGTCAATCCCACTATCTTTTTCTTCATACTATCTCTTCAGCTCATCTTTACCCTGGCAGGCTGGTGAAAATGGGTAAATGTGGGAGGGTTGGTTACACCTTAATTATTCTAAATCGTCATCATCGGGGTCTCAGTTCACCTTTCCAAAAACAAAAAACTTATGGAACCTCAATTCATAGATGTATTAAAAAATATCTTGATCACCATAATCCTTAATAGATTTCTTTGTAGGTAACAATACTCTTTTAATTTCTTTCAAATCTCTCACAATATTTTAATCCTCATCTGAAAAGGAAAAATCATTGGAAAATTGAGCTATCAATTGTTCCCATGCAATTTTCTTTCTTTTCACTTCCTCCTCCAAATATTAGGTTTGCAAAAAGGGTCCTAGAGTATAAATAAATTGATGTACCCATAGGTCTTCAAGAAGTCCTTCTTTAGTTCACTTAACTTTGAAATTTTGAATATGTTTATGTGGACCAGTGTATCCCTCATATTTAGGAATTTTAGTTGAATAATCCTTTATGGCACCAAATTGACATAGAAAGTAAGACTTTAATGAATCCCAATCTTAAATATGAGTACAGTGAGCTCCCTACCACCTTGCTGGAGTTTCTTCAAGGGAAATGCCCAAAAAGGGAATCTTTTTTGTTTCTTCAAATTTTGAGTCAATTTCATCAATAAAATTAACAATAGAACCTATGCCATTAAAAGTAGGAAAATCTCATACCTCAGTACCAATCCAATGGGCATAATGAATAATTGAACATTGCCTAGAATATAACTCATGATCTCCTTGTTGAAAATGGCACCAAGAAAAATTCTAACTTAATTTTCCATTGAATTAAATTAGAATAAATTAATGTAATTCCACATCTCATGGCAACTTGTACAAATTAACTAAGTTAGTTTGACTTAGTTGGTTTAGTTAATTCGATTTGAGGGTATAAATTGAGTCACGTAAAGTGGTTCCTACTTTTTAGGATCCCTACTTGAGTTTATTTTGAGTTGTAATTGATTAATTCAATAAAACTAAGTTAAAGTAAGTTAAACTAGTTCCAATTGTTGCAGGAAATAGTGGAAGGTCTAGTAGTGAGTTTTCTACTATGTGAACAACTAGTTAACTAATAAATAAACCATAAATAACTCATGCATGTGTGATCTATGAGTTACCTAGTTGAGATTGGAGTTCAAGGGAAGTGTATTATTAGTTGTGAAATTATCTGAACTGTACAGGTGGTGCATGTAGTCAGAGGAAGATCCTAAAGGAACTGCACAATCTGATGGAGGAAACTCCCTATTAAATAGGGGCCTAGTTCCTCATTAAACAGTGCAAGGAAATAGGGATCTGGTCAGGAAGAAAATTGGCTAAGTATTGACCTACGCTTGTCTAGGAAGCAGTGAGACAGATAGAGATAGTGCAAAGGTTGGTTGAGCATGAGAAAATCATTGTAATGTTCTCATATTTCTAACTAATGAAATATATAGATAGCAGGGATTTTACCTATGGATTTCCTTCGGAAATTATTGTGTAATGTGTTGATTGAATTCTTTCTCTTGTATAATTCTTGATCGTTTAAATTGGTAGAGTAGATTAAATTCTATTCTTTTAGAAAATTACAATTAGAATATTGAATCTACATGGAATTTATATATGTTTTCAGAGCTGAAATCACTATAGAAGAGAATAATATGAGTTTGTAATTGTAGGAAGAACAATTTTTGCAGATATCTTCTCCAAATCTAGCAACAGGATCGGGATGTCGTTCTATGGTCCGAGGCTCGCGTATTCCCTTGAGGGTAGCTCGAATTACATTTCCTGGAGAGACAATATGGAAGTAGTCTTAGAATACAACATATTTAAGGATTTAATTGACAAGAACATCCCAAAACTAGCTCCAGCATATGCACAGGATCTAGCAGAATGGAAGAAGTGCATTGAAAAGTTGAGAAGGACTCTACTAGAAGTTGTTTGAGATCATATTGTCTCGAACCTACATGGAAGGGAAAATCCATTTGGAATTTGGATGGACTTGACAGACTTGTCTCAAAATAGCAGTGACTAGAAGAAGCTAACATTAAAGGACAATATCGATAAAATCAAGATGGATTAGGGAGAAACAATACCAAAGTACTTGACCAAGTTCACCCAATGTTGGGATGAGATTGGAAGTGTTGGTGCTACAGTTTTCGAAGATGATTTGTTGAGCCTAGCACTTCTAAGCATTCCCAAGAGCTGGAAAAACTACCAAGATTTGGTAAATGGGAAGGATAATCTACTAGAGTGGGAGTGTTTGTATTCCAACTTGGTGCAAGAAGAGATAAGCTGGAACACCAAAGATGGGACCTCATCCAAAGAAGTGGAAGATGATTTTGCATTAGTCAACAAAGAAAATAAATCCAAAGGAAAGAAGTCCCAAGGTGAGGAGGGAAACAAGAAAGGCTTGTCCAACATTAAGTGTTTTCACTGTCAAAATTTCATGCACTATGCCATGAAATGTCCACATAAGAAGGAAAGAAAGAAGGAGCCTGCAGTAGTAGTAGCAAGTGAAGCTATAGCTTCACAATTAAAACTTGATTTCACTCTTAGTGAATGCATGGAAATAAATCTAATGGGAAGCATGTGGTATCTCAACAATGGTACCTTATTCTATATGATGAGGAATAGAGATATATTCAATGACTTGGAGGAGAAAGACCTCAAGCAGAACAAAGAGTTTGGAGATGATGGGAGGTATAACACGATTGGTATTGGTATAGTTACTTTTTAGAGGGAGTCTTTCTCCCCTCTCAAATTCACAGATGTGATGTTTTTTCTAGAACTAAAGAAGAATATTGTTTCCTTTGTGGTATTGGAATACTGTGGCTACGATGTGATATTTAGCAAAGGGAATGTTTTCTTCAGACACATCGCCAAGGGACGGGTGAAGCAGATTGGTGTGCGAGTCAAGAACCTGTATGCACTTGAGGTACAAGATGCATGAAAAACCTTGAGGAGCAAGGTAAAGTTTATAGACTTGGTGGTTAAGAGGGAGCATAATAGACCTCTCAAAATGAAACCTCATAAGAAGCCTCAGAAAGTTGTGGAGCATCCAAAATTGGAGAAGAGGAGAGGAGGCCAAGTGGAGACATACACTCAAGTAGAGACCTCTAGTAGGAGGAAATTTCGAGCCAAGTGGGTAGAGGGAGCACATGCAACCATACTTCCAGGTAAGAGGTGGGGTGATGTGAAGAAATAGTCCCAAGAGTGCATAAATTTTGGCAGGGTCCATTAATGCATTATCCTCATGGATTATTACAATGCTACGGGGGTCCACAGTATACAACAGAGGGATGGATCAGTGGCAGTTGATGTAGTCATATGTCAGAGTAACATATGCAGAGACTAGAAACACTCATAAAATGGGGAGCGCAGTGCAGAGTTGGTAGTAGTCTAGAGTCAACAACAACAAAAAGTTTTCAGTAGAGAGTACAGTAGCCAATAAAAGTTAGAGACTAGGGTGGAATATGCATCATATTGATCACAGTTGATATAGTTTGTTTATTTTTGGGTGCTTTTCAGTTGCATATGTTATAGTAGCAACAAAAACAGTGACCATTTTTGCATGCAGAACATTCCTAAGATATCATATCGGGATAGAGTTGAATTTTTTTATGGTTGAGAGGGGGTGTTGGAAATGGCAGCAATAAATGTTGAAAATGGCACCAAGAAATAATATAATTTAATTTTCCCTTGAATTAAATTAGAATAAAATTGTAATTCCACATCGCATGATAGCTTGTATGAGTTAACTAAGTTATTTTGAATTAGTTGGTTCAGTTAACTTGAGTTTAGGGCCTAACTTGAGTCATGTAGTGTGATCCCTACTTTTTAGGATCACTGGTTGTGTTTATTTTGAGTTGTAATTAATTAATTCAGTTAAAATAAGTTAGATTTAGTTAAACTAGTTCCAACCCTTGGATGAACTAGTGGGAGCTCTAATAGTGAGTTATCTACTCTGTGATCAACCAGTTAACTCATAAATCAACAATAAATAACTCATGCATGTGTCATCTATGAGTTAACCAGTTGAGATTTTATTTGAAGGAAAGTGTACTATCAGTTTATAATTATCCAAATTGTATAGGTGGTGCATGTAGTGAGAGGAAGAGCCTAAATGAACTGCGCAATCTAATGGAGGAAAATTCTTATTAAATAGGGGCTTAATTCCTCATTGAAAAATGAAAAGAACTAAGGGTATGTGCATGTAGAAAATTAGCTAAGTATTGGCCTAGGATTGTCTAGGAAATAGTGACACAGATAGAGATAGTGCAAATGTTTCTTAATCATGAGAAAAACTTTGTAATATTCTCATATTTTCTTACTAATGCAATATACAGGTAGCAGAGTTTTTAGCTATGGCTTTCCCTAGGAAATCACTGTGTCATGTATTGATTGAATTATTTCTCTTATATCCTTCATGATTTCACGATCGTTTAAATTGGTTTCCGTAATTGGTACAATAGATTCAAGTCTATTGTTTTAGAAAATTACAATTAGAAGTTTTAATATAAAAGGAATTTCTACACTTTGTGTTGCCAATCATCCCACGCAACATTTGAACCAACTTCCATAGTTTAGATGATCCTCTAGCTAATAGAACCATCGGTTGTAGGATTAATATAATCTTCTCTTTTCCCTGCAGTGAACTAATATATTTGGTCCATGAGATTATGTTCTTATCTTTATCAACATGTTCTGTAAACCTAGGACCTTGGTAAGGATTTAGTGCTTGAATCACTCTAACTCCATCTACCCCAAAATTAATTATCTCTCACTTAATATCAATAACAACATAATTCTAAAAATCCCAATCTATACCCATAAATGTTGGATATGGGTCTTTATCTCATGTGATATCTATCACTTCAAAATTTTCATTTCTTTTACTCCTGCAATATCCACTTCAACATCCTCCACGAATCAAATTGGAAAAATACAAAATTTATTGTCCATGCACAATTGAATTTACAAGAACACCATCTTCGGTTAACCAAGAGATTCCCAAGTCTTTCTTAGTATGATGTTAAAATCAGAGCCCAAATATAGCATAGAGTCCTTGATCTGGAATCCCACAATCTGAGCATAAACACAAAATTATATTCTTGTTATCCTATTATTTCTCTGAACACATGGACTCTTCCTCTCAAGAAATTTTGCAGAGAGAGGTCTATCTGAAATCTCTCCATCCTTAACAATAGTCTTAAGTTTATTACGTAACTTCCCTGATAGCTACTTGTCACTCATGATCTGTAATGATAATTTAAACCAGTCCATTACAGGTTGGGGTATGAGTCTTGAGATAACCTCATAATGTTCTTTGTTGATTGTTCATGTTGTTATGCTCGGGGACTATAGGAGGATACCAATTATTTAAAAATTTCCACTACATATTTGTAATTTTCTTTCAGCTAGTTAGAATCATAAGACCTTTTAGGTGATGTAGGTCAAATTATAGTTGGTTATTTAGATGTATATTCATCTACTCTCATTATTTTTCCTCCTCTAGTGACTATGTTAATATTTGGCATTGGAGTTAGTTCAAGTCCCCAAGGCTCTACATTAATTAAATTTTCTCCTCTCTATATATTGTGATATTCCCAACAAACGATCAATCAAGGATATTCCTTTGTTGCACATTTGTTTACTCTACATCGAGAAAACCAAGGCCTTCTGGGTAATGAACAGTGGCAGGCAACATGTCCTTCTTGATCACAGTTAAAAAAACAGATTGGACGTCTCCCTATAGTTCTTCCTCCCCTTATACCTCCACTTCCTTGGCCTCGAGGAGTGTCATTTACTCTAAATGTTGAGTGATCAAGTCAGTCATGAAAATCATCTAGAGCTCTACACTAATTTGAATGATGAGTTGGTGACCACAAACTTTATAGAAAACATTATTTGGGACATTTGAGTATTTATGCAAAATAGGACAAATATGAGTGGGGTTCCCATATGTACGACATATTTCACAATACTCAATTAGATATGTACCCTGCTAATTGGGAAAAGCATGAAATTAAGTATGTCCTTGATAGAAGGAATTTGTACCAACTTGCATAACTCTAGTAGTTGGAAAAGGTGGAGTTGGTCCCATAAGCATGGAGGATGGTATAGAACCTTGCATCCTTGGACGTTTTATAGCATGATTACCCTCAAAATGACAATTAGTACACCATACCTGAGGCTGTAAAGGTCATGCAACATGAATTTCTTTTAGTTTCTCCGTCAAGTAAAAAATTTGATGTTGTAGTCCAATAAGAGCAGCATCATTAGAAGCATATTGTTGTCCAAGTAAATCCCCTCTACGAAAAGAGGTGATCCCTCTAGCCCTAGGGTGGGTATAACAACTACGGGAACATACTAACATCTACCTTCCTAGATTTTAAATGAAATTCAGAGCAAGGAAGATGACCTACCTCGTTCTAATGCTATGTTGTTGTCTTCCATCGAAGCTTCTTGATCCGTCGCGCTTCTCAAGCTTTATACAAACTGCTACCAACGTTCGATTACCTATACAGACATTCAAGACAACACGACAATCGTAAAACCATGAAAAACATTAAAAAAAAATTACAACCTATATAATTGATCAAGGAATGCTATAAATCTCGTTATAAATGTAAACAAGAGTGGAAGATGAACATTAGATGCATTTTATTATGATAAAGACAAGGGGAGTTTACAACCAAGCCTTGATGTCGAGGCTCTCCTTCAGCAGGTCCTTATCCAAGCATGTTTGCAACACTCTCACACACAAAGGTCTAAGATATCACTATGTTCCCAATCACACAAAAACAATCACACTCTGCACTATTCTCCTGAAGCTATGATTGCTTCTTCTTTATGCTAACTTTTTCAGCTCTTTGTTCAACTAGAATATGTTCAACCAAAAAACTAAGGCTGTAGAACTGAAGGAGGTCTCCTTATATAACAATGGAGAAGGAGGTTATGGGCCCTCAAATGATGGGGAAAATAGCTTATCCTTTGGAGTATTTCCTATTTATTGGGAACAAGAAGCCCAAAGGGGAATTCCTCGGCCATATCCTCATAACAAATTCCAGCTCGCCGCCTCATGAAGCTTCTAGTCGCAGAAGCTTCCTTTCTATTTTCAAAAAATTTCCAAAACAGGATCGGCGCTGGTCCAACAAAGAGACAGAGTGCCAGCTAGCGTGACCTATAGTGTACATCCTCCATATTGGTGCGAGGGGTGAACTGGCTACCCGTGCCAATGCCAAAACATAGGTTTTTATGGGATTTTTTGGAAGTTTTTCTACAGGAGAAATGATGCTCTTGTATAGAAGGATGTAAGGAAGGTTCTTACAGAGGATGAAACTGATCACAGGTCACTGGAAATACCCTCCAATATGCAGAGCGATGGATTGTAGGGACGGTGAAAAAAAGGTGTGTAACAGATGCCCCCTAAAGCATGAGGTCTGAGAGAGAGGGAGGGGTGAAATGCTTTATGAGAACGTGTTCGACCCAAAAATTATTTTTGGAAAACCTACAAGTACAAATACAACTAATACATATGATACATGACATGTGGTATGGGTGCAGCCATCCATAATAGAGTACATAAATAATGAGATCCGAGGTATGGACACAGCCATCCAGTAGTAGGGATCAAAAAATAGACTTAGGTATGGTTGCAGCCATCCAATCAAAAGAGTCATATAATAAGTCATAGTAATCCACAAAGAACCCACAGCTTGGATTTCATCAGAAAAAACCCAGGGTCTTGCGCTCCATCTCGACCCTAACAAAGTAGAAATTCGAGCATGCGAATATGTGAGCTGAAGTCGAACATGAAATAACATCGTCTGATTACCAACCAATGATGAAAGTTGTTAACAGACGCAAGAGAATCCACCAGTAATGACAATGGCTCTCAAGGTATGAAAGGTACAATCCACAGAATGTTGAACAGTGATTTGACGTCGAACACCCACAAAGTCAGTCGATCGAAGGCTAGTCGAATGCGAAGAACCTGCCATTGAGGCATGCAGGCTCCAAGGTACCTGAAGGGAGTCTCTAGATCAACTTCCTAGATAATGAGTTGGAGTCAACAGGAAGTGACCTCGATCGAAGGTGGGCCATAATTTTTCCCACATCATCGACATGAGACAAAGGAACATGATGTTTGTGAATCAAGACCAACAGAGAATCAGAGGGAGGTTGAAAACTTCAGAGGCAAACTTATCTTGAAAATATTGGCGGCATGACACTGGATTTGGAATTATTTGATGTCAAGGGATCTAAGGTCTTGGTGACATGGCAAAGAGAAGATGGGCAGTCAAAAGAGATTACCCAAACCCATGGAGGCAAAAAAATAATGAGATGAGATGTCCCCAACTCGACACGAATGTAGACAAGTGCCATGTTCAAGAGCGACATACTGCCAACATGACTACAATCTGGTTCCATTTTCCCCCACCAATTCTGCTGAGTACCCCAATTATTTTTGAAAACAAGCTTAAAAGGGATAGCATATGCTTGCAATGTAAGTTTTTCCTTCAAACAAATCCAACCTAGTACATTTTATGAGCCCTAGGAAGGAGGAACTCGAGTAACATCATAACGAAGGAGTCCGATGTCATCAATTTTAATGAGTCTGACAAAGGGAGAACTCGGCATATTTTCATATTTAGAGAGTTTGAAAAGAAGGCGGAAAAGAAAACTCCAGTAGTCCCTTTTCTTAGGTAGTCTCACAGATCTGAAAAGGTAGAAAACTGTGTCTGAGAGAAACTCTTAGTCGTGATCGACTAAGATATTATTTTTTTGTAAATAATCTATCCCAGCCCGAAAAAGGGGTAAACGTATACTGGGTAGATATCATTTCACAGCCAAATTAATAAGTTCAAAACGACAAGCGACTCAACAATATTTTCAGTTTTAGAGAGTAAAAAAAGAGTTGAAAGGTGACTCCAGTAGTGACTTTTTCGTGTTTTCACCGAGTCCAAAAAAGTATAAAATACAACTCGTTTCTTCGTCATAATCACATGAAAACCTGTCGCTACACAAAAAGACGCATGTAAAACGTATTCCTCGAAAACAATATTAAAATATATCGAAAAATATGTTTTAAAACCTATTTTAGGACTTGGAAAAGTTATAAAAGACCATAAGTGGTAAATAATATTTACTTTTCACTTTTACCTCTTTGCAGAGCAACAGTGACCCATTTCCCTTACGTTCTTCAGGCGACGATTGCGAACAATCCAGTGGAACAATCTGGATTTCGTCTGTTTCAGGTAAGAGCCAACACCATTTGCCATCTTTTGAGCCATATTTCATTGTATTTGATTGTCATTTCGGATCCCTTAGGGGAGGATTAGTAAAGTTTAGGGCATCGTAGTTGGCGCGGGTTTTGGGCACGAACCCACGCCAATCGTCCCTTTTTTACACAGGGGTGGCGCCAACCGCGCAACCCAAAAATCCACTTTAAATTGAAGAAAATGCAACCAATTGATTGCAAATTTTAATACCCAAGGGGGCTTACAATGTTCCTATGATCAATTCATACAAGTACAAAAGAAAAAAAGATGGTTATCAAGTGGAAAGAAAGAGAACACAGTGAGGAGGATGAACAAGCCATGGAAAATGAACAATGCATGAATGCCTTCAATAATTGTGGGCTCAAGAAGTTCTTCCTGACACCATGTCTCTGGGCTCAACCCAAATTGCTTCAATATCTAATAAGCATTTGGGACGAAGATCAGGAAAAGTTCTTACTCTGGGATCAGGAGCTTGAGCTCGAAGTTTCTAATGTGTATTTCATCACTGGGTTGTCACGTAGGGGTGCAGTCCCTATCTTGACCGGTACCTGGCATTCTGGAGAAAGCATGGAAATGGTAATTTACAGGGTGTACCATGGCGCAAGAAAAGGAATAGAGAGTGGCAAAGTGAATATCCAAACTGTCCTCGATTTGGCATTGAGAGTAGTGTTGCACACTATCACACGGGTTGTGGGATCACAGGCACCGCATGAGGCCATGAAGACACAACTACTTCTTGCTTCAGAGTGTATGAACCCGACTCTTTTCAACTGGGTCGAGGCCGTGACCATCAACATCAAACGACAACTCACTAAATGCAAGAAGACCAAACTAAAGCAGTTTGGGTATGGATCCATTCTGGTATCATTCTTCTTGGAACAATTACCCATATTCCAGCATCATGAGGTTATAGTCCTAATTCCACCACCCAACGAGCCACGGATGGCTCAATGGGCAGCATTGATGCCTAGAGTAGGGGGTGGCCAACAGATGTCCTGGAGGCCAAAGTTTTTTTATTGGCTCCAACGAAAACTAATTGTCATGGAGGATTGGGCCTATGCCGGCACAGACTTCACCGGAGACCTAGACCTCCCACTCCAGGAGGGAGAGGATTGGGACGAAGAACTTAGTAAGACTCATTTTTTATTTTCATGAGTTTATAATTTTTTTTTGATATATATGCATGTTCTGATAGTTATTCTTATATGTATGCAGATGTAGGCCCAGAGCGTCCTGCAGGCATGTCACCGATAGCGAGGCGGATTCCCCACAATTTCGATCCTCATGGTGAGGGTGACGAGGAGGAGATAGTGTAGAACCTAGAGGGGATTGCCCATGGGGTCCCAGACTATGCTCTCTTGGATGATATGCATTGAGCCTATCATAGGCACACTGTAGGAGTGCTGAGTCGTATCCATTGCTTGTTGAGGTGATTGGTATGGGCGGTGATGTGTTATCGTGAGCACCACGCCGATTAGGCACTTTGGCTTTATTTCTGCACATTTTTTAGAGACATGTTGTTTCACGATGTAACTAAAACAAACATATATTATTTTTTGGGTTTTATGATGCACACATTGCAAACAAGGAAATAATATCTATATATATATATATACATCTATTTTCTACATGGATCTATTTACATATGATGATGTTTTTATAAATTGTGCAAATGTCTATCTAGCACAATGTTAGCTATTGCATCTGTTAATGTATTCATTCGTCTTGGTATATGTTGATATGTAATGAAATCAAAATGTCTTTCAAGTAAACGAATACACAAATACAATCTCAAAATGCATGGGTTTCGAACCAAATAATGACCGTTCAGTTGAAGAACAACAAGTTGTGAATCCAAATTCACAAGAAATGCACGTATGTTGAGGTTAACTGCCTCGGTTAATAGTTCCAAAACATCACTATATTCAGCGACATTGTTTGTAGCTAGTCCCAGACAAATACCTTGTAAGTTAATCAGATCACCAACAGGATCATAAATTACCCAGGCTGCTGAAGACAAGTTTTTGGTACTGCGGGAAGCACCATCTGCGAAATAGAAATAAGGGGAAATAGACATCTACATAGCAAACAAGACCCAATAAGCATAAAAAATCTCACAAAGCACATCAAACCAATGCATGCACACAAAATGAAAAAATCACCTATGTACACATATCACATATGAATGACTCAAGCATAATAATTTTTCAGGTACAAGCCATTTCTGGGTTGCGATAAAGGATAACCTTCATAGTCAATAAGATCATAAGCCCCATTCTGTAACACATGTTTGACGATGTAGGGCCCATGCCACATGGGTTGGAATTTTCCTGCCCCCAGTTTGTCATGAGCTTGGTCGTATAGGAGAACAAGATTGCCTTCAATAATAGAATGAGGGGAAACTGTTTGGTCAAAATGGGCTTTGACTCGCTTCTTTTGTGCTTCGATGACCAAGGCAGCTAAGTGATTATTTTTGTCCAATATCTCTAAGTAGGGGAGACATTCTTCTTCAGGCGAAGTATTAGGCAGTAATTCCACAGTGAATTTAAGTGAAGGGATTTCACATTCAATTGGAAGCGTGGTTTCCAGACCGTATACCAATTGGAACAGGGTAAATCCAATTGCATTCTTGATCGACGTTTGGTAAGCCCAAAGAGCTGAAAAAAACATGAGATGCCAGTTTTCTTTATGGATCCCAATTGTTCACTGAATCATTATAACAAGGACTTTGTTTACAACTTCAACTTGGCCGTTAGCTTGAGGATAATAAGGCGTTGAGCTGTCGTGACACAGACCCAACTTAGACGTCAGCTCCGCCACCATATAATCCCGAAAATGGGGACCATGGTTGGTAACGATGGCTTGAGGGACACCAAACCGAGAAATAACGTGATTGAATATGAACTGTGCCACTGTCTTACCGTCTACAGCCAGTGTAGGCATTGATTCGGCCCATTTCGTAAAATAATTGACGGCGACAATAATATAGGCATTCCCCCCAGCCGAATGAGGGTTATACATCATAAACTCTATGCCCCATTTGGAAAAAGTGCCAATGGTAATGACAGGGTGTAAAGGAACAGGCGATGCATGCATCTTGCATTGTTAAATCTGGCACACATGGCATTTGCGTACTGCAACAATGAAATATTTAAAAATGGGCGGTCAGAAATAGCCAGCACGAAGGATATTCTATGCAGTGGCATAACCAAACATGTGACCACCACAGGCACCACTGTGGCAGTCATTTAAAACTTTCTCAGCTTCCTCGAGGGTCAGACATCGGCGGAGTACAGAATCAACTCCAACACGATAAAGGGTATCTCCAACAATACGATAAGGTTGCGATTGATGTTGAATGTGGCGTCAGGCATATTTTGTTAACTCAGACTTGAAAGTAGAGGTTTGGAGATACAGGATGATATCATCGTACCACAAATCGAGGGTGCTGATCAAGAAGAGAGTTTCGTCCGAAATATGAACCTCGGAAGAAGAAGGAGCAGAGTGAGCAGGGAGAGAACAAATCAAATCAGCGAAAACAAGTGATTTCTTTGATTTGGTGGTAGTGAAATCCAAATCAAACTCTTGGAGGATAACGATCTACTTCGAGTATTTTCCCCCCAGATATAATTCATGGGGTTACAATCAGAAATCATGGTCACCGTGTGTAAAAGGATGTAATGACGAAAACGCTGGACAACCTGGACTGTAGCCAGTGCTACCTTCTCGACATGTGCATAACGAGTTTCAGTGTCGATAAGGTTCTGAGACAAGTAGTAAAAGACATGCTCGATACCGTCATCATCATCTTGAACCAAAACCATGGTGATCTTACTGAAGGTGGCAGCTAGGTAGAGGGTGAAATCACGATGATAATTCGGAGGATGTAATAGGGGAGTGTTGATAAGCAACATCTTAAGCCTATCAAAATATTGCTGAGAAATCTCATCCCAACAGAAAGGGACGTCCTACTTTAAAATTCGCGTAAATCCTTTGGCTACTTTAGTGTAGTTCGGGATGAAACGACGTAGGAAATTTGATTTCCCTTGGAGATTCTGGAGATGGTGTAACAAGGACAAGGCGGGGAGAGTGACAATAGCCTCAGCCTTAAGAGGGTCAAGGTGGATTCTATATTTAGATATGATAAACCCTAAAAGTCTACCGGAGTCAACACAAAAGACGCATTTATGCGGATTGAGCCAGATGTTGTAGCGTCTACAACAAAGAAATATCTGATGGAGATATTCCGGGTGGTCTTTCTGCACAGCTGAATGAGCTAGAAGGTCATCCAAGTATGGTTGAAAAATATGCCAAATATCATGAAAGGCATAAGACATCATGCACTGGAACATAGCCCCAACATTCTTCCATATAGACGTGATGGTTGTTCCAGGCCCCTTGGATTTCAATTTTCTCTTGGGGCGTAACTATACTTATGTCATGGGGGCAGTTGTCTCTTCCCTCTTTCGTGTGATTTATTTTCCACACAAAGGTCGAATCGTGACCATTGATCAACTTTCATTCTTTGGTCCTGGCATGACATCTAGTCCACCATTGTCCCTTCCAGGTTTTTATCCGCCGGTTGTATCTTCCTCGGCACAGGTTAATTATGTGGTTACCTGTTCCGTGCTTGCATTCAATGATAGTGTCATTGTGCATCACACGTTGGGGGCATTGGGTCCTGATTTCCAAGATGTTGTTCTCCCATCAGATGCGAACCTCTTGGAGTCCATGAATTTTTATTCATCATGATGAAAGGTTGTCGGAGCATAGTTCGTTTTCTTATGTCACGCTCCTTAAAAAATGAAGCAAGGTCTTTGGAGCATAGTTCGATTTCTTGTGTCATGCTCCTTAAAAAATGAAACAAGGTCTTCGGATTAGAGCTCGTTTTCTTGTGTCAAGCTCCTTAAAAAATGAAACAAGGTTGTCGGAGTAGAGTTCCTTATCTTGTGTCAAGCTCCTTAAACAATGAAACAAGGTGTCCCGAGGATAGTTCGTCTTCTATGTCAACCTTGTTCAAAAAATGAATTAGCAATGAGGATAGTTCTTTAAATGTGTCAACCTCGTTAAAACAATGAAACACATCCTCATTCAATTCGAGTATTTGATTAGATCTCGTAAAATCCTAGTCGATTCTTTCTATTGATCTCGTAATTTGAACCTTCACTCCATCTGCCGTTCATATGGAATGAAGCTTGGGGGGCATGTACCTCAAATTGAGTCACCATGCTGAGGACATGCTTACTTTTTCAAGCATAGTTTTTTTCCGTTTCAAGCTTGTGTAAAAATGAAACTGGTTTCAAGCATAGTTTTTTTCCGTTTCAAGCTTGTGTAAAAATGAAACTGGTTTCAAGCATAGTTTATCTTTGTTTCAAGCTTGTGTAAAAATGAAACCAACTTCAAGCATAATTTATCTTTGTTTCAAGATTGTGTAAAAATGAAACCAACTTCAAGCAGAGTTTCTTGATTTAAAGCTTGTGTAAAAATGAAACCATTGTTATTTTACCTCTCATGATTTCCATTTTATCAGCTTGTTTTTCCATATGAACCTTGGTTTTCTCATTCCATCATCCCTATCTACTCAGTCGATCATATGCCTTCACTTGGTTGTTTTACCCATTCCTGAGGTACCGCTACAATGAGTGGTCTTGTTAGCTAGCCTCTTCATCTTTACTTGTTTTGAGCAGTTCCGCCATTACTGGAACCAGTAGCTACCCTTTATGCCACTCGTTCCCCTGCGGAGTGGAAAATTTGTTGTCCAGGTAAATCCCCTCTGCACACAGAGGTGATCCCTCTAGCCCTAGGGTGGGTCTAGAAACTACATGAACATACTAACATCTACCTTCCTAGATTTCAAATGAAATTCAGAGCAAGGAAGATGACCTACCTCGTTCTGATGCTATGTTGTCGTCTTCTATCGAAGCTTCTTGATCTATCACTCTTCTCAAGCTCGATATACGTTGCTACCAATGTTTGATTACCTGTACAGACAATCAAGACAACACGACAACCGTAAAACCATGACAAAAATAAAAAAAATTACAACCTATCTGACTGATCAAGGCATGCTAGAAATCTCATTATAAATGTAAACAAGAGTGGAAGATAAATATCAGATGCCTTTTATTATGATAAAGACAAGGGGAGTTTACAACCAAGCCTTGATTTCAAGGCTCTCCTTCGGCAGGTCCGTATCCAAGAACGTTTACAACACTCTCACACACAAAGGTCTAAGATCTCACTATGTTCCCAATCACACAAAAACAATCACACTCTGCACTATTATCCCAAAGCTATGATTTCTTCTTCTCTATGCTAAATTTTCAGCAATCCGTTTGACTAGAATATTTTCAACCAAAAAAATAAGGCTGTAGAATTGAAGGAGGTCTCCTTATATAACAATGGAGGAGGAGGTTATGGGCCCTCAAATTATGGGGAAAAGAGCTTGTCCTCTGGAGTAGTTCCTATTTCTTGGGAACAAGAATCCCAAAGGGGAATTCCTTGGCCATATCCTCATAAAAAATTCCAGCTCGCCGCCTCACGAAGCTTCTAGTCGTGGAAGCTTCCTTTCTATTTTAAAAAACTTTCCAAAACAGGATTAGCATGGGTCAAACAAAGAGACAGAGCACTAGCTGGCACGACCTCTAGTGTACATCCTCCACATTGGCGGGAGGGGTGAATTGGCTACCTGCACCAATGCCAAAACATAGGTTTTTATGGGCTTTTTGAGAAAGTGTTCTACAGGAGAAATGATGTTCTTGTATAGAAGGATGTAAGGAAGGTGCTTGCAAAGGATGACACTGCTCACAGGTCACGGGAAAGACCCTCCAATATTCAGAGTGAGGGATTGCAGGGACGATGAAAAAATGCTGTGTAACACATATCCTCATCTATTCTCATGAGGATACCCCGACATAGCTTCAATCTTCATATATTTATCAAGTGCATCTTGCAATGTGTAAATATTTTGTTGAATTAAAGGTGTTTGAGTTAATGGAAATAAGGATTTAATAAAATAGTCTTGCTAATGGTTGGGATCAATAGGATAAATTAACTCATCTATAAAATCCTTAAATCACTGCATCATCTCGCATTCAGTCTCCCCTTGTGTCATTTAATATAACACAATTCAAATAGTCCTTGTTGATTTGTCTACGAAAGTTTGAAATACTAAACAAATTCTTGTTGATAGTAGGATTTGGATGCAAAGCAGACCATTTAATAAAACACATGAGTTATCTCTCTCTCAAGGTAGTCTGAAATTCAATAATTTTACTATAATCAGGAATTTGTCTAGCCCTCCATGTGGCCTTGCACAAATACCAGTGCTTCTCAACATCTTCATTCCCTCATCCTAAAAACTCAAGATATTGAGTGAATGACCCTGTGATGTTACTATTCATTGTATACTAACCAGGTGACATCAATGTAAAACCTTAAAAACTAGGTTATGAAGATCCCGAAGAACCTAATTAAGAACTACTACCAACACTACGAGAAGCACCAGTTGTGTAGGAACTATAAACCTTCTGAACTTTTATAACTTTAGATAGCTTTGAAATAAAATGAGTGGGATATTGATAAGTTACTAGGGGAGGTTAGGGATGGAGCTACATGTGTTGTTGGCTAATGAAGCATTACTTACAAGGGACACATCATGCTCGAAAAATTGTTTCCTCATTACAAAATGCATTTATTCATTAGGAGGAGTATTCTTGTTCACTACTTAAACTGTAGGCCCTGTTCCATCTAACATCTTAAATTTGTTTGGCTCATGGATATATCTGCTACTTCCTTCCATCTGTATCACAAAAATTCTTCCAACACCTCCAATTTCTCCAGAGCTCACACTGTCACTATCCTTTATCTGTTGCAACTCCAAATTACTTAGTCTCCCTACCCGCAACCTTGGAATACTCAACATCTCTCCTATTTGGTGTAATTACCTCTATTATACTTAGAGCTCACTATTGAAGAATGTCGCAATAAATTCTCAATTTGATTTTTCCTTGATTAAATTGAGAAAATTTGAATTTCTATATCAGCAAACAACTTGGATTTAGTTAATTGAGGTGACATGTCTCTTGTCACTCAATTAGATCGATAAATTCAAGTTAGAGGATTTAGAGTTAAGTTAAGCATGTGTAATTGTTAATTTGTAGAAATCAAGGTCATTTATTTCAATTTGTTATTAATTAAACTAGTTCTAATTGTAGGAGGAACTAGTGGAAGGTCATTTGTGTAGTGAGACTTTAGTCAAACTCATTGATCATCTAGTTAATTGATCAATTAACCCAAAATAACTAGTGCATGCATATAATTTGAGTTCCCGAGCTGTGGTGGAGATTCCAAGGAGGTGTAATATTAGTTGTAGACTAGTATTAAGTGTACATGTGTTGCATGCAGTCAAATGATCAACCTTGGGAATTACGCAATAAATTTGAGGAATTTCCTAAACAATAGGGGCCCAATTTCTCAAGGAATTGTGAAAGGAAATAGGGGCTCAAATTGAGGAAAAAATTACCTAAGTCTGGTTCAGAGCTTCTTAGTGAGCAAAGAGATAGCTTATTCAGTTGAAATGTGTGCTTAGAGCGAGCAAGAAATTGTCATACATCTCTATTCATCAAATTAATGCAAAAATGAAAAGGGGTTTTTAGCAAATTTCTTTTCCCTGGAAAAATATTGTGTGCATGTGTGTTATTACCTATTGCATGTTTGTGATTGATGTTCTAAATTTTGAATTTAATTCTGCGAAGCAATAGAATAGGTTTGTGCCTTGTGACTTTGATTAAAATTTCACGAGCATTTGTAAATCTACAACATAATTTCTAAATGGTATCAGAGAATTATTCACATTAGAGCAGGAATTTCAAAGTTGTTTCTTATGAGGCTTAAATTTATAGTTTAGTGTAGAAGGATATCTATAGATTTGGGAAGATGACCATCATTGGGATGAGGCTAGAGTATGCCTTGGAAGAAAGATATAATTTCATGCATGGAGGTGTTATTGGATGATTGTGGATTTCTAGAATACATCAAGGCAGATGTTGTAAAACCACAAGCAAATGATTCCCAGAACCTTGATCAGTAGAAGAAATATGTAGCCAAGGCGAGGAGAATAATCCCGGAGGGATTACAAGATCACATTGTCTCAAATATCCACGGGAAAGACACTTTGTTCACAATGTGGAAATAAATTATAGCATTTTTCATGAAATAGTAGTGAACACACGAAGCTGGCACTGAAGGATAAACTTTGAAATATCAAGATGCAAAAGAATGACATTGTTCCACAGTATCTAAGAAATTTCATGTAAGTTTGTTATGAAATTGGAGAGGTTGGTGTTAATTTTTCTCAATATGACTTGGTAAGCTTAGACCTCTAAGATTTCCCAAGATTTGGCATAGCTACCAAGATTCGGTGAAGGGGAGGGATAAACAACCGAATTGGGAATGATTATGGTATTTGGTACATGAGGAAATAAGGTATAATACCAAATATGGAACTTCATCCAAAGGTGAGGATGAAGAAAAATTTTAATTTGTCATAAACGGAAAGAAGGGAAAAGGGAAGAAATCTTAAACCAAACCAGAATCCAGCCAAGGGGGCAAGAAGAAATATTTGTCCAAAATTAAAAGCTTCAATTGTCATGAATTCAGGCACTATCCTACAAAGTGTCCACACAAAAGGTCAAGCAAGAAGACCTTAGGAGGAGTAGAAGGTGAATCCTTAGCTTCAAATTTCGAGTTTGATTTCACCCTTATCGCATGCATGGATAAAAAATGATGGGGAGCATGTGGTATTTTGATTCAAGTGAATATTTCCACATGAAAAGGTGTAGAGAGCTTTTTAGTTACATGGAGGAGAAATATTTGCAGATGCATATTGAGCTGGGGGGTGACTGAAGGTATAGTGAAAACGGGGTTGGTACAATCACCTTTCATTGGGAGTCGGGATCCCCTCTCAGACTCAAGGATGTCATCTTCATTCCGGGCCTAAAAGAAAATCCCATCTTTGTTGTAGTTTTGGAATATTGCGGTTATGATGTGATATTAAGCAAAGGAAAATCATTCCCGAGACACATAGCCACGGGAGAGGTGAAGAAAATTGGGTTTCATGTGAAGAACCTGTATAAGCTAGATGTGGAAGAATGTGTTGCATTAAGCGCTAAGGTGGAGAAAGTGCAGGTCCGCGATGTCGGTGAACTTTGGCACAAAATAATTGGCCATTTGCATCATGGTGCCTTGAATATTATGCAACAAATAATCATTGTCCACCCTAAAGGAGCACTTGAGTAGTAAGATGTATGCAAAGGATGCCCCTTGGAGAAGTACACAAAATCCACATTCCATGATCGGGACAATAAAGCACATGTAGTCTTGGAAAGGATCCACTTTGATGTTTGTTGACTTTTCTTGATAGCCTCCACTGCTAGACACAAATATTTTATCATTTTTATTGATGACTTCTCATGGAATTGTTGGATCTTCTTCATGTGGAAGAAATATGAGACATTCTCCAAGTTAGCAGAATTCAAGGCACTGGTTGAGAAAGAAACTGACAAGAAGGTAAAGGCTCTCAAGAGCACTAATGGAGGTGAGTATGTGTCGAATCAATTCAAAAAAAATTGTGCCAAAGAAGGCATTTGATGAGATTTGACAACACCCCACATACCACACTAGAATGGAGTAGCTGAGAGAAATAACCGTAGCATTGTGGGAGTTGCGAGGGAGATGTTGCATGACCAAGGCATACCATTGCACTTATGAGAAATAGTCTATTTGCAAAACTGATGCAAAAAAACTTCATATTTACCGAAATCCGTAGACCTGTGGGTTATGGGCCCACATAAATCTCATTTTCTCGCAGTAGATCGCAATATCGTAGGTTTATAAACTTCGCAGATGGCGGATCTAACATACATCGTAGATTGCAAGATATATTATTTCGAAAATCAGCCCGAAACCCTTATCGCAAGTCACAGGTTTTAAGATTTCGCATGTCGCAGGGTTTAACCTCAGTCGTTAACTATTGTACCATATTGCATGTGATGTACGATATGCACATGGACCTCGCCGACACGTGGCTCCTCCTCATCGCATCGCAACTTATATCATTTAACTTGTGATGTCATAGCACATAGATATAAAAATTTTCGATGGCGATGTACGCTCACCAGCTTAAGGCCAATGCGATGTAATCTCATCTGTCCATATCCCGCTACCAGTTCTGTGATTTGATCATGACCGTCCGTTCAACCTTAAACAGGCTCTACAGTGAAATGAGCCTTCTGCACTCATGAATTGTGTTTTGAACCAACAAATAAATCTCGGTAGTTCAACAATGTTCGACTCTGTGGCTTCACACCAACTCATAACCATGCTACAATACACATTCACGCATGGACACACCCAAGAAAATAGTGACAAACATAACTGGTTGCGATATATTTAATCCTTCACACATAAGATATATTTATTCTTGATAACTGATTTCATAAAAAAAAAACATAGATAATGTGTGAAACACAACATTACTTAATACATAAAATTTACTCTTCTTAATTTAGATCCCCAGCCTGATATTATATTATATGTTGCCTCCCAAGGCCCTAGTTATCAATCGTCGATCTACATTGTGGCTGCCCCTATCTACAATGCATGAAGACTATATTTATAACAATGGAGAAAAGAGGATTGGATCATTCCAAATCCTATCTTTCCTCATAATATCGCTAAGATCACTCAACCAAATTACAACAAACTCTATCGATAATACAAATTTAACAAAAATATTGTCTTTTAGCCCACGTCGACTTCTGGAAGGTTTTAGAAATTGAGTTTGACTCGGGTGGGTTGATGCTCCGCCATCAAACTCCCGAGGTAAAAAATTTTTATGACCTCCTGGTCATATGCATTCTTGATCTGTGTAACAAGTTTAGTACTTGCTATCAATACCAAGTCCTCTTCTTTCTCTTAGCAATTCTACCTAGATTCTCTGTGGAGTTTCCTTTGTGATCTTTCTATAACAACATTCATGAGCTGCAACAAAACCTCTGTAGTAGAAAGTCATCCCTGCTACACGATACCTCACTAAGCTTCTCTCCTTTGAGCTCAGTATTTTGGCATCTCTTTGGTTCTCTCCTCTAGAACCATTTGAGCACTCCTTGCTCTAGGCTGCTGCAAATATTCTCACCTTCTTCTACCACTACCTGCACAAAATATAAAGACCACATGCTTACTAATCTTAGACATATTTGCACCTCCTTCCTTTGCACACCAAACTCACTCCGCAGGAAATATTTCCCTGCTCTGATACCACTTTGATGCAGAAAAACTACATATTTACCCAAATCCGCAGACCTGTGTGTTATGGGCCCACATAAATCTCCTTTTCTCATAGTGGATCGCAATATCGCATGTTTATAAACTTAACAGATGGCGAATCTGACATACATTGCAGATTACAAGATATATTATTTCGCAAATAGGCCCGAAACCCTTTTCGTAGGTCACAGTTTTTAAGATTTCACATGTCGCAGGGTTTAACCTCTGCCATTAACTATTGTACCATATCACATGCGATGTGCGATATGCGCATGGACCCCATCAACATGTGGCTCCTCCTCATTGCATTGTAAGTTATATCATTGAACTTGCGATGCCTTAGCACATAAATATAACAAGTTCCAATGGCGATGTGCATTCACCAACTTAAGGCCAATGCGATGTAAGCTCATCCATCCATCTCCTACTACTAGTTCTATGATTTGATCATGACCATACATTCAACCTTCAACAGGTTCTATAATGAAATGATCCTTCTGCACTCATGAATTGTGTTCTGAACCGACAACTCAATATCGGTAGTTCAACGACGTTCGACTATATGGCTTCACACCAACTCATAACCATGCTACAATACACATTCATGCATGGACACACCCAAGAAAACAGTGACAAACATAATTGATTGTGAGATATTTAATCCTTCACACATAAGATATATTTAAGCCTGATAACTGATTTCATAAAAAAAAAGACAGATAATGCGTGAAACGCAACATTCCTGAATACATCAAATACACGCTTCTTAATTTAAATCCCCATCCTAATATTACATTATTTGTGGCCTCCCAAGGCCCTGGTTATCACTCGCCAATATATATTGTGGTTGCCCCTATCTACAATGCACGAAGACTATATTTATAACAATGGAGGAAAGAGGATTGGATCATCCCATATCCTATCTTTCCTCATAATATTGATAAGATCACTCAACCAAATTACAACAAACTCTATCAATAATACAAATTTAATGTAAATATTTTCTTTTAGGCCACGTCGACTTCTGGAAGGTTTGAAAATTTGAATTTGGCTTGGGTGGGTTGAGCTCCTGCATAAAAAACTGGAGTCCTCATCAGATTTTGGGCATGATTACAAAGGAGGAGGCTTTCTTAGGGATAAAGTCGAATGTGTCACACTTTAGGATTTTTGGAGCCTTTGTCTACTACCATGTCTACAAAGAATCAAGGAAGAATCTTGAGCTAACAATAGAATTGGGGGTATTTTTGGGTTACACAAAAACTCCTCACAACTACTGTGTGTACTTTTCATCCCTCAAAATGACATTTTTGCAAATGTATGTAAAATTTGATGAGGAGAAAGCGATGAGGTGCTCTCTTAAGAGGGAGCTTCAGATCCCACCTAAAGAGTATCTTTTAGCTCCAAAGGAGAAGCCTCAAGAAGTTGTGGATCAACCACAAATTAAGGAGCAGAGAGTGGAACCATCCACTCAATAAAAACCATCCAAATAAGGCATAAAATGAACCAGGGAATTTGATATAGTAGTGTAGGATGTGAGGGAGAATGTGGGATCTCCTTCAAATTTGCGTAGGTAGAGGAGGTAACCTGATCGGTACACTAGGTGCATGGATCTAATGACTGAGCTTGTAGAGACTGAGCCATATTATTTCGAGGAAGCAGAAGAGAAACTTTTAAGGGTGGATGCAATGGTGGAAGGATATGAATCCATTGTAAATATCAGTGTTTGGGAAGTGGTCCCAAGGTGATCAGATAAATCAGTTGTGGGTTTGATATGGATCTTCAAGGTTAAGCAGGAAGCAGATGGAAGTATAGAGAATTATAAGTTCATATTTGTGGCAAAGGGATACTCTCAAGTTATGGAATTGACTATGATGATACATTTGTTCTTGTAGCAAGGTACTCATCCATTATATCAATTATTGCCCTAATTGCGCAGATGGGGTGGAATATCCACAAGATGGATTTAAAAACAATATTTCTCAATAGGTTTATTGGGGAGGAGGTGTATATCGAGAAACCATAAGGTTTTGATAGATTTTATTAGGAGTCCCATATGTGTAGTCTCAAGTGAGTTTTATATAATCTCAAACAAGAACCATGTGCTTGGTACACCAGGATCGATAGTTATCTCACTAGTTTGGGCTTCACCAAAAGTGAAGCAGATGCAAACCTTTATCACATATTTGTAGAAGGTAAATTTCCCATTATTGTCTTATATTTTGATGATTTTATTTTAACTGGTGATGAGAAGATGATCAGATGTTGCAAGGAGGACCTTGCAAGGGAATTTGAAATTAAGTACATGGGTATCATGCACTACTTCCTTGGGTTGGAAGTATGGCAAGGCGATGGGGAACTGTTTGTATCTCAAGGAAAGTATGAAAATGAGATACTACATAGATTATGCAACCAAATAAACCCATGGAGACACCTATAGCAACAAATTGGATGAAGGAGTATTCCACTTCAGGTGAAGAAGTGGATGCTACCATTTATCGGTAGCTAGTAGGTTCACTGATGTACCTTTTGAACACATGACTATATATGTGCTATGAAATCAACCAACTGATCCAAGCTATGGTTAGGCCAAACAATTTATATTGGAAGGCATATAATAATGTTTTATAGTACCTCAAAGGCACTACCCAGTTTGGAATATGGTATAAACAGACATAGGGAGTGAAGTTATGTGGCTTCACAGATGCAGATTGGGTAGAGATTCTATTCGACTGAGAGAATACATCAAGTGGAAGTTTCAGTTTTGGGTCTGCACTGGTTTCTTGGTACAACATAAGGAAAATAACTATGGTGCTCAGCTCAACAGAAGCATAATACATGGTTGTAATTCAAGCAACATGTGAGGCGATCTGGATGAGAAATATAATTGTGGGACTATTTTGTTAGTTGAGGAATGCATCTGTGATCTATTGTGATAATCGAAGTTTCATCAATCTCTCTGAGAACCTTGTATTTCATGATCGATCTAAGCATATTAATATCTGGTATCACCATTTATGGGACTGTGTGTAGAGGAAAATAATGTTGCTACAATACATTCTGAAATAGGAATAAAATGTTGAAATTTTGACAAAGGATTTGTCAAGAAGGAACTTTTAGTTCCATGGGTGCAAGATAAGAGTGGTTAATAATTATTTGTATATGAAATATTGAGAGTTTATGGTATAGTTTGAAAGAAAAATGAATAGGGTTTTTTAACACTTATGTCAGTTTCATTAATACATTAACAAGATTTAAATCTCAGTTTTGTAGAAAATAAAGAAGACATCAGTACCATAACAATATAAATAAAATAGAAAATGATGGATGAGTTCACCCTTCCAGGCTACATTTCCTGGTCCAGCTTCCAATGTTGGGCCTCTTTCATTATGCTAATAAATGTGTGTTTACGTCAAGTTACAGTGCTAAAAATACTAAAAAATGTCTCCAATGGCTCCAGAATAGTCAAAAACTCCTAGTTGGGCTCTTTTTGAATTCAAAAAGGTCAAAAACTGACTGAGTTAAGCTCCAATGAAGTTTTCTACTAACTGTCCTATAATTTGCACTTTCCTGCAATTTGTTCTACATTTTCCGTCTTTTGCGGCCACATGGAGCAACAAATTTTCCCCGTGCCAGTGAGATTCCTGACACACCAAGCGTAATTTTTCAAATGGTTAAATGCGCTCGCTCTACCTTTATCCGTCTAAAATTTTTCCAAGTTTCAAGTTCTTCGTCATTGATTTCAGAGCTCAATTAATATTTTCCTGTTGGTGGTGACTTCGGTTGAATTGACCTAGGTTGTGCATCGGTTGATTTTACTATGGGTTGGGGTTAACAATAACCCTACCTCAGGTAGGTTCCTCTCCCGTCCACGTTAACCAATGGGCTTTGGAAATAAACCTTAACTGTTGTGGCATATATAATTACTGGTGTTTACCGTTGAACATAACTATCGGTTCCAAAATATAACTGTCACTATTAAACTTTGCATAACGTATTAACATATAGTTTTGATGGTATATATGGTATGGTATGATGGGTTAATATATTGTTGTTTGGACATATTGTAATGCATAATCTAAAGTTTCAGGGCCGCAGTTAACCCCTGACTCTGGTTGGTGGACCGGGGTCTAGGTTTAACCCTAGCCCCACCTCCAAAATTGCCAACACTAAATTTAAATAGATCCTTCATACCATATATAATAAGAAACAAAGTAGTGGAGATGGTGGAAGGTTTGGTTGGAAAGTTTTTGGTCATGCATTTAATTCTTGTGGGGGCTTCTTGGCCTCCATAAAATTTTCATTGGCCATTAGGAGAACAAGTGACAACTAGGGATTGGCCCACATGGCTCCTCCTAATTGGTCCACCTAATATCAAACGAACCAATAAAACCCAATTAAATTGGATCCAGTCATAGAATGCCAAGTTTCAATCACCCATAGGGAAATGGAGGACCCAATCAACCTGCCCAGTCATGGCCCGATCAACATATGGACTGCGGTTGTCACTCCCTACAAGCTCAATTTTTTTTTTTAGTTGTTTCGATTCGAACATAGCATTTGATATCAGGAGCATCCGATGTCGGATGTGAGTGAAACAAGTTGCGTTGGATTCGGAGTAGAGATATATACACTTTGACACTAGTTTCGAGCTAATCAGATCACTTTGAAGTTTAAGCACTTTCTTGATCCGTTGGATCATTCCTCCCCATTGGAAGCTTTTGGACCCCAAAATATCACTTTCAGTTAAAAAACATATGAGAGTACAGTTCCCTCACCCTTCCAATATTAATCCATTTTTATTTTCTTGGATTTTTTCCCTTGAGCCCCACATGAAGGTACTCCAGATTCCCTCATTTTGAAGTCCTTGTTTTTTTGTCAAGGATGGTGTCTTGCTGCAATTATTCAAGATATTTAGGAGAGAAATATTCAATTGAAGGAATCTTAACATTATCTCCTTGATATTTAATCAAAATAGGCTCATACAATCCTAAATTATCATCATTAACAACTACATAAATTTTCATATATGAAGTCAAATCCAACATAAAGGCATTATTACCAATCTTTTTCAGAATTTTGAATGGACCATATCGAATTGGTTTCAACTTGTTACCTTCTCCTTGGAGTCTCTCTTAGCTAATGTGAAGCCAAATTTCATCACCGACTTTGAAACTGTGATCCACATGATGCTTATCATGTCTTGCCATGTACTGGACTTGACACTTCTCTAACTATTCTTGAACTTTTTTATGTACCAATTGAACTTTTTCAATGAATCTTTTGGCTTTATCTATGTCACTATGACCATTAATAGCAACATCTTTCCCAAAGATAAAATATGAAGGATATTTGGGAAAGTATCCCAAGCATGCCTTAAATGGCGATGCTTGAGTCGATGAATGCTTGGCCTGGTTGTAAGCATGTTGAATATAGTGCAAATATTCATCCCACAACTTAGGATACTTGTTGCAATACGCACGAAGAATATGTATCATCATTCTTTTCACCACCTCTGTTTGGCCATCTGTTTGCAGATGGAATATTGTAATAATTTTCAATTTGGTTTCCATGAGTCCCCATAAGCTTGACCAAAATTTCCCTACAAAGCGAGAATATCGATCACTAACAATGGATGTAGGAAATCCAAAATGTACCCATACATTCTGAAAGAATAACTGAGTAGTTTTTTCAGTTGTAACCTACTTTTTACAAGACATTAAAATACACATTTTGTTGAACCTATCCAAAAATACATAAATATAAGCATGACCTATCCTAGACATAGGTAGACCTCCTAAAAAATCTATGGAAACACTCTCCCATGGACGAGAAGGTATTGGAAGTGGTTTATACAATCCCAAGTTTCTATTGTTAGGCTTACTGATAACACATAATGAACATCCTCTTACAAATTGTGGCACACTTTCAAGCATATGATTCCAGTAACAATACCATTGTAATTGTGCAATTGTCTTACCTACACCAAAATGACCAACAATAAGAGAAGTATGCACTTCCATTATGATGTTGACTCTCTCTCCCTATGGAATACAAATATTACCAAGATGGTATAACAAATTATCATGCACATGATAATCCAATTCCTCTACTTGGTTACCTTGATACAAAGACACATATACATCTTTGAAATCATTATCAAAAGCATATTTCTCAAAATAGTCCTCATGCATGACAGAATTATGCTTAGAATAATGGATGCACTAACAATTGTTATAGAAATCATACCAACAACCTTTTTATAGATACATTTCTTATACCTTATCACCAAGTGGAGTTATTGAAGAAATACCATCCATTGAAAGTGCCTTGCTTGTTGTAGCTTTGTTTGTGATTGCAAGTATTGCAATGGCTGATGATCCGTGTGAATGATTTTTTCATTACCCTTCAAGTAATGTTTCCACTTTTTCATACTTTGCACCAATGCATACAATTCCTTGTTGTATGTAGAATAGTTAATCATTGCACCATTAAAATTTTATGAATGAAAATAGATGGGCTTACCATGTTGCATTAGGACTGCACCCATGGCATAGTCGCTTGCATGAGTTTGTATCTCAAATAACTGTCTCAAGTTAGGAATTGCAAGTACAGGAGCTGAACTGGTCTTTTCCTTCAATACATCAAATGATTTTTGTTGTTTACCTTCCCACTAAAAATCCTGCTTCACACTTGTCAATGCATGCAATGGAGCTGTGATAGAAGAAAAGTTATCAATCAACTTTCTCCAGTATTGGGTTTCTCCCAAAAAACTTCTAACCTTTGTCACTATTTTGGGCCTTGGCCACTTCAAAATGATGTCAAACTTGGAGGGATCTATTTTCAACTCACCTTCTCCAACAATATGACCTAGGTAGACTAAAGAAGTTTTTCCAAATTCACATTTCGACATCTTTAAAAAAATCTATTATTTCTTCAAGAAATCTAATGCTTTCTTGAAATGCATGACATGTTCTTCACGGGACTGCTGAAAATTAATTTCATCTAAGTATACTATCACAAATTCATCATTAAAAGGCCTCAATACATCATTCATCACAAGCATGAAAATAAAATGAGCATTAAAATCCCAAAGGGCATAACCAACCATTCAAACAAACCTTGATTTTTTTTTGAATTTTGTCTTCCATATGTCTCCTTCAGTGATCCTAATTTGATGATAGTCACTCCTGAAGTCCAACTTAGTGAAATACACAATTGATCAAGTAAATCATCAATTCTAGGAAGATGGTAACGATTATTTACCATAATCTTGTTCAATGCACAAAATCACACACACATGTGCCATGTTCCATATTTCTTTGGCACTAAAACAATAGGTGAACCACATGGAAAATTACTTGGTTGGATGATCCCCTTGTCAAGCGACTCTTGGATTTGTTTTTTAATTTTTTCATTTTCCATCAGTGACATCCTGTACATGCCAATGTTAGGAATATGACAATCTTGCTGCAATTGTATTTCATGTTGGATTCCTCTTTTGGGAGGAAATCCCTTAGGCTTCTGAAACATCTCATCATAATGGTTAACAACCTCAACCAAATCAGATTTCAACTTTGAATCACAACCTTGAAAGGATTCATTATCAACATCATTCTTTGGTTTGATCATTAGAAGTACAAAATTCTTGCTAGAGATAACAAGTCTCTTCATTTGTCCAGAATTCACAAGTGAAAGGTTTAGTTTCTTGCAATGTGCTCTAACAATGTACTCAATACCATCTTTGAAAAAATGATATTTGTGTTCATGGAAATGAAAGATATATCTCCTACCATAAAGATATGGGCTTCCTAAAACAATGCCACTTATTTCTAATGGCACTACATCAATCTCCGCCTCATCAATGAAGTTTCCAGTAATGATGAATTTTAGTTTTCATTTTCTAGTTACTTGCAACTTTGAATTGTCACACACTCAACCTAAAAGATATGATTTATGATGTGGAATGGTTTTCAAATTAAACTTTTTGACAATGTTTTTATAAATGAGATTTTCTTGTGAACCACTATCAAATAGAGTGTCAATATTGTTATGTTTTGAGATGGCTGTAATGTGGAAAATCTATATTATTTATTTTTAACTTTGAGTTTCATTGTGAGTATTTGAAGAACTAGTGCTAGCAATGGATTCCTTACCTTTAAATCCCATAGTTGTGACCTTTGTTTCATCTCCCGAATCAGATCCTAAATCATGTTTTGTAGTTGCAGTTGTCTTTTGCATTCCTTTGCTATTAAATTTTTTGGGTCTCATCTTAGGCTGAAGTTTCTAACAATGGTATTCATCATGACGATCCTTTGAACAATTATTTCATGTTAATTTTTCTCTCTCTTTCGTGTTGGAAGCATTCTTCTTCCCTTTTCCTTTGAATTTAACCTTTCCTTTGTCTCCACTTTTAAATGGATTTTTTCTACCCTCTTATGGAACATTTTTCCCTCTTGCTTCTAGATGTGTTTCATGTACACAAACCTCATCTAAATTTGTAGGGTTAAACATGAGAATTTTATGTCTCAAATAGCTATGCAAACCTCCAATGTATTTCAGCAAAGTACCTTGAGATGAAAAATCTGCACCCAATATCAATGCTCTTCTTCTAAACTCTTGGGTATAACTTTGCACACTTTGACCCTTTAATTGCCTAAATTTTTGCCAATCCAGGATATTTTTTTTCATGTATGCTAATGCATAGAATTATCTTCTCAATATAGCAACAAAATCATTCCAAGAAAATAAAACCTTACCATGTTTCTTCATGTCCTCTTGAGTTTTGGCCTCGCACAAAATAAGTGTTGCACTTTCCAACCTTAATGAAGCAAACTGAATTTTGGTCTCATCATCCTTGATCCTTTGTATCTTGCAATACACTTCAAGTTGACAAACCCAATTATCTAATCTCTCAGTATTTACCTCTCGATTATATATAATCAATTCAAGCTTTATGTCAAGTTCTAACAGTGGAGTTTTACCATGCCCCTTTGGAGAATGTGGATATATTTTTGAAGGGGTTGATGTACAATATGATGATGGTGAAGATGGTGGTGAGGATGGAAGTGAAGATAATGCCAGATTCGAAAGTTTTTTGTCACTATTCCAGCCATTCCATTGTGGAGTCTTGTCCCCATATCCTCCATATCCTCTTGAAGGCTTATCTCCCTTTTCAAGATTAGATCTCTCACCTTGCAACCTTGTGTTTCTCTCTTCATAGAAAAGTTTAACCATTTGTGTCATGTCAAAGAATTCTTTTCTAAAATCATTTTCATCCTCTGACATATTTCCAGGATCTCCTTCATGTGCCATGACTTTTGAAGCTTCAGGTGAAACTTGAGGTGAAATTTTTGGTGGAGATTATGGAAAATGTGCTCTCCTTGTCCTTGACCTAACTTGAGGAATTTCAACCACAAGCTTTCCTTCTCCTATTTTGAGATTCAACCTTGTAAGCATAAGAAACACTTGCAACAAAATTAAAGCCTCAATGTAACAAAGAAATAAAGCTATGATGCCAAACTGATATGTATATAAAAGCTTGATAGTATATGGTACAATTTGCAAGTTAAATGATTAGGATTTTTAAACACTTAGGTCAATTCCATTAACACATTAAAGAGCTTTAAAACTTAGTTTTGTAGAAAATAAAGAAGACATCAGTACCATAACAATATACAAAAAACAACAAATTATGAAGGAGGTTACCCCTCCTGGGCTACATCTCCTGGCACAGCTTCCAATGTTGGGCCTCTTTCATTATGCTAAAAAATGTGTGTTTACATCAAGCTACAATGCTTAGAATGCTAAAAAAAATGTCTCCAATGGCTCCAAAATAGTCAAAAACCCCTAGCTAGGCTCTTTCTGCACTCAAAAAGCTCAAACAATTATTGATTTATGCTCCAATGAAGTTTTCTACTAACTTTCCTACAATTCGCACTTCCCTGCAATCTATTCTACAATTTTTTCCTTTTGTGGCCACGTGGAGCAAACAATTCACCCGAAGTCGACAAGATTCCCCTCATACCGTGTGAAATTTTCTGAATGGCTAAATTTACTTGGTCGACCTTTATCCATCTAAAATTGCGCCAAGTGGAAAGTTCTCCGCCGTTGATTTTAGAGCTTGGTTAACATTTTCCTACTGGTGGTGACTCTAGTTGAATTGACCTGGGTTGAGCACTGGTTGAGTTTATTGTGGGTTGTGGTTAGCGGGAACCTTGCTCGAGGTAGTTTCCACTCCTCTCTACATTAACCAACCGACCGTAGAAATAAACCTTAACCACTATGACATATTTGATCACCGGTGTTTACCGCTGAACATAACCATCTATTCCAAACTCTAACCTCTGCTCCTGAAATTTGCATAACATATTAACATATATTTTTGATGGTATATATGGTATGGTCCGTTGGGTTATTATATTGATGTTTCTACTTTTCATAACACATAATATGAATTTTCAGGTCTGGGGTTAACCCAAGACCTTGGTTGGTGGACCGGGGTCTAGGCTTAACCCCGGTCCCAACCTCTAAAATTGTCGAAACTTAACTTTAAATAGACCATTCATACCATATAAAATAAGAAAAAAAGTAATGGATATGGTGGAGGTTTGGTTGAAAAGTTGTTGGTCATGTGTTTGATTCCCATGGGGGCTACTCGACCTCCATAAAATTTTGATTGGCCATTAGGAGGGCACGTGGCAGCTAGGGATTGGCCTACGTAGCTCCTCCTAATTGGTCCACCCAATATCAAACAACCAATAAAACCCAATGAAATTCAAACCAGTCATAGAATGCCAACTTTTGATCACCCATAGGTCGATCATGGAGGACCCATTCAACCTGCCCAGTCAGGGCCCTGTCAACATACGGACTGCTGACTGGGCATCCCTGCAAACTTAATTTCATTTTTTTAGCTGTTTCCCAATTCGAACAAAACATGATATCAAGAGCATTTGATGTTGGATTTTAGTGAAACAATTTGCGTTGGATTCACGACTATGAGATATACACTTTGGCATTGATTTCAAGCCAATATAAGAACTTTGAATTTTGATCACTTTCTTGATCCACTAGATCAAATAATCCCTTCTTACTGAGAAGGAGTGCTGAAAAATGCGGAAATAAATTCTCAATTTTATTTAGCCTTGATTAAATTGAGAATAATTGAATTTTTGCATCACTAGACAACTAGGTTGTAGTTAAATAAGGTGACATGGCTCTTATCACTCAATTATCTCAATGAATTTGAGTTAGAGGAGTTAGAGTTCATTTAAGCATGTGTGATTGATAATTTGTAGCAATCAAGGTTAATTATTTCAAGGATTTTTTCAGTTAAAATATTTCTAACTATTTGAGGAACTAGTGGAAGGTCATTTGTGAAGTGGGACTTCAGTCAAACTCATTGATCATCCAGTTAACTAATGAATCATCCAAAAATAGCTAGTGCATGAAGAGAATTTGAGTTTCTCGGTTGTTGTGGAGATTCCAAGGTAGTGTAACATCAGTTGTAAACTAGTCTTGAGTGTACAAGTGTTGCGTGCATTCAGATGATAAACCTTGAGAATTGCGCAATCAATTTAAGGAATTTTATAAATAATAGGGGCCTAATTTCTCAAGGAATTGCGAAAGGAAATATGGGCTCAATCAGAGGAAGAATTTGACTAAGTATGGGTTAGAGTTTCTCAGTGATTAGAGAGATAGGTTATTCACTTTCAGGTTGAGCTTAGAGTGAGCAAGAAATTGTAATACATCTCTATTCATCAGATTAATGCAAGAAGGAAAAGGGGTTTTTAGAAGATTTCTTTCCCCTACAAAAATATTGTGTGCATGTGTGTTATTTCCTATTGCATATTTTTTATTTATGTTATAAATTATGAATTGAATTCTATAAAGTAGTAGAGTAGGTTTATGTCTTGTGATTTTGATTAAAATTTCACGAGTATTTAAAAATATACATCAAAATTTCTACACTCGCACAAGGTTTCCTCCCACCATTCATCAATTATTTTCACCCTTCTCTATGTTCTCAAATATTGATTCCTCCATGATGCATTTGAATCCATCACAACAAAATATTCATCTTTTGAAACCAAGCAACATTTCTCCCCTAAATCCTACCCCCAATATTTAAATTTTTAAGTTTCCACATTGAGTCCTTGAAATGACAATAAATTTTCCTCCACCATCAGAATTTTAATCCTAAGATAAATCTTATTCAAAAATATCCCTTGCAACCCATACTTGAACATAGCCTCAGATTTGGAAAAGGATAAATGGTCTTCTTCAGCAACTTCAATGATATAGCTTTCCAAAGTTGATTATACCCAAAAATCAGTAGCTTGAGTCAGTTCAATATCTAGCTTATGTGACTTGGATAAATATATAGTAGTATAAGTACGAGGATACCTAAAGCTATTTCTGGCTCCTCCCTTAATTTGCAATTAGCGCAACCAGTTATGAAGTTCTTCTGGGAATTTACACCAAATTATTTCATATTGATTGTAGGAAGGTTCTGCATACACCTTCCTTTACCCACTCTAAATTATTCTAGCATAACTACGCTTGTTGAAAATTTAGATAGATTGATCTGCTCGTGCCACCAAACTTGAAGATCTCCTCTAAGGATCCTCGATACCATGGTCCAAATCCCTTTAAAATACTTAGGTTCCCAACAATAGAACCATTTTTTGGCTTAAATTGTTTAACAAAGGTAGACCCTGGGTTCAGACACAAGGTGCCATCAAAGGAGTTTGTCATAGTCTAGCAATCAACTGAAATTTTCACCTCTCTTGATAAGAAAGAGAGGCATCTCACCTGAGGTGTGTTTAGACTTAACAAAAGATAAATGGATCACAAAGTGGCATCAAGGAATGGTTCAATAAATAATCCATCCATTACATATATACATCATTAAAGTTCTCACAATTACTAATATAATGTAACCGGAAAAATAACATGAACACAAAATAGAAGGATATAACATAAATCATTATGAGTTATAATCTCTAAAAAAAATTAAGAGGCCAAACAATCCATCAGTATTTGAACACATAAAAATTTTCCCACCACCTCTTTCATTAGAAATCAGACCATATGATTACATTATAAAAGGCTCTTCATCATATGTGAGAGCTTCGACCACTATCAGATTAGAATACAAAATAGACTTTAGAAATAGATAAAAAACATTAAGAATTCCTTCAATCATCACACCAACAAAATTTCTACATATGCTTTGAATATCTCTCTTTCTTCCATCTTTTCTTGAGCTTCTTGTAGAATTCCTTTCTTTGATCCCACTCACTTGATTTGGTCCACTTAGACAAAATATGTGTGTTTTGGTCCTTATCACCTTTGATTCTTCCAAATTCTAGTGCACCTATCCTTATTTTTTAGCCTCTACAAATTCCAACGTAACTATTTTTTATTTTCCCTTGCCGCTTCTTTCCAATAATTTTGTGCCTGGTTATTTCGTCTATTCACTTCCCTTTTTCCGGCAATCTCTTGTTCAACCATTTTCCAACCAAAAACTTGACCAAAAATTTCCAAAACTGTTATAAAAAAATGAAGGACCCAACACAAAAATAAGACATTTTCATGCAATGTTAGAGTTGGGAGATTCATTTGTAAGGCATTAATTGTTGCAACCTAAAAACTATTATGGTAGGGCACATTATACTAATCCTAGATCTATTTCCAACCAAGCTAAGGGTTGAAATTTCTATGGTTTCTCTCAACAACAACTAACAATATTTTTGTGATGAAATTAAAACTAAAGGAAACATTTGATTTAAAAGTGATTTGGAGTAGCCCTTATGAATTCCTTAAACTTATTAGGAAAATATGTTAGACTTCTGAGATACTAGACAATGGAGAATCTAGAATGGTTTTTCAACTAAAGATGAATGCAAATAGTGGTTGTATCTTCCTTAACATAGATGATGGTTCTCAATTGGCCATGTTGTTATAAGAGAAGCTTAATTTTAACTTGTATCAAAACTTCTTGTTTCAATTCAATACAATTTTTATAGAGATATCTCAACCATCTATAGGTTATTTTAAATTGGTGAATACAGTTTGTTTTTCTCAAGCATCGTCCATGCATTTATATCATAATCTATGGTGGGATTTAAGTTATTAAAATTGAGGTTTCATTATAGAATATGGGCGAGAATAAGGGTGAATTTGAATAACAAGGGGTGAAAAAAACCAAATCCCATTATGTACCTTATAAGGGTAAAGCCAAAATTTTCCAATTATGCATCAAGTGCAATTCCCCACATAAGGAGATGGCTTGAAAACTAAAATAAAAAAGTATAATTTTTTCAATGACACTAATATCTACAAGGTTTATATTGTCCAAGAAGGAAGAATAGAGCATTCTAAAAAGACCACTTAAATGTTTATAGAATATTTTTGTTATATGTTTTCTGAAGAGTAGAACCTTTTTGGAATTTGTGGATGGAACTTCAGTTTTGGTTTTAACAACATTTGATTTCCAATTATTATTTCTAGCCCCTGTAATTTGATGAAAACATAATATAGGTGGTGAAGGTTATGCAATTACTTGTTTTCTTCATATTTGAATCATTTTAATAAGTGGGTATTCCAAAAATAGCTTGTGTTGACAAGGGTTTATGTAGTAAGTGATGAATGACCTTGCAGATAGTTAATATGTTGAATATTTTTTATAATATATATGAAAAGTTCTATTCAATTAGTGAAAGAACACATGTTTTGGACTAAAACCTAGGGAATTGGGTGTTAGTAGGATTTATGGTTTCAATAATCTTATATTTTTTTTGGTAAATTGAGCTATTCTATTAATTTCAGAAACATAAAGTTACATATGCTACAGGCTGGGTTGGCAAGTTGTGCTTAACTAATCCCAGCCTTTGTTACATTGTTTCTAGGCCACCTCGGTGGAGGAAACCAGCCTAGACAAACTTATAACTAAGCATTACATTATGCGCAGTAGCACTGACATATCTAAAAAACACACAGTAAATGATAACAGAAAAGCCCTGAGGGAAATCTTAACAAAAAACAGAGGAAAACTATGCAACATCACAAAAGTTACTCATCATATTCATCATTACTCTTTGGTTTCTCTTCCTCTATAGGACAAGCTAGATCCAGGGCAGAAACTACTTCCACATCGACCGTAGTACGCTTTGGAATGATCATGGGGGCGCAAAGGATGGGGGAGTCTGGGTCTACGCCATCAGGAACCCGCATCCAAATGCCATCGAAGTCCATGACCCAGATGTTCATGTCCTCGTCATCCTTCTCTGGTGCTATGAGGGGAACAGGATTGTGATGCAGAGAGTGTGTATGGGGAGAGAAGGTGGACCTTCTTGAACCACAACCACCTCTCTGCATAGCTTTCCTGGAGGATTCTGCATGCTGCTCGAGATCGGGACGATGGCTCGCAAAAGTGCTGGAAGAGGAGCCATCAATCGACTTGAGACGATTATCCTCCCCGCGATGATATCATCTAGGGAGAGCCCCTATCTGTCCACCGAGGATAGTGAATTGGTGTAGTCTAGGAACCATTGCACACCTGGGATGGGGTGAGTAGGTAAGGAGAAATAGAAGCACATAGGACCGAGGAAAGGAGACGAGAGTCACACTGGAAAGGTAGGGGAAGAAATATCTGGGGGGCTGATTCACAGGATGGAGAGCGACACTCCAAGGGAAGCTACACATCTCCACTCTAGGACAGGGACTTCGCAGTAGAGTGAGGGGAGTGAAAGGAAAAGGAAACATGCTAAGTGAGGAAAGGGACAGATAGCTTAGCACTATAAAGGGGCGGGGATGAGATTTGCGAGGACGGCGTTGAGTGGCCTTTGCATGTATCTATGAGCTATAATTGAGAACCTGAGTAGGCTTGGGTGAGGAGGTATGACTGTGATACTAGTTAATCATGATGGACCTTAATGGTGATAGATGTGAGGTGATGTTCAAGGCATGGTGACGTAGTACCTATCCTCTCATCATCATTTCTGGTTCTGTGAGGTTCGTGTGAGAGGCTAACGGTATTTGGATTTTTAGCAGGTGGAGCTCTGCGTTGGAGATCGCTATTATCCGGGATGTGATTGTCACTCGCGTATGTTCTGTCACCCGCATCAAGGTTTCAATAATCTTATATTGACCGTGTGCAACTAAAAATAAAAATTTGGAATTGATGTTGGTTTCTAGCTTTTGAGAGGAGCCTTAGTTCTCTTTCTTACATTATTAAAAGGATTTCCTCTCTCATTAGGCATGATACTGGGAGATATTTTAAGAAATTAGCATTAGAAGTTAGAATAGTTATGAGTAGTTACAACAAGGAGAATGGTGTATATTTTTATATTTATGTTTATCATCACCAACACTGAAATTTCGATGGGTAGCTACATACACATAGTAGCTTGATGTGGCCAAAATGCACGAATAGTGCTTTTTTGAAGGGGAACTTAAATGTAGGATTTGGTTTTCTCATTAACTAAATTTTTACCTTGTAAATAATTTCATGTTGTTAATTGTGTATTATCTATTTGTTCTTGATCTTCTAGACATAGAATATACGTGAAAAAGTATTGCAAGTATGAACTCATTTTATTTTATTTCTTATATGTATGATGGTGATCATGCTAAGGTTACACATCCATTAATGTGAGGAATTATGAGGGAATTTATAACCTATTGGTGTGGGGGGGGGGGGGGGAGCCTTGAAACAAAGCCATCAGTGTGGCATAAGAATAATGAACATGCATATGTCAACTACGAGCATAAGGACACTGAGGAAAATTCATATGCGGTAGTAGTTCTTATATTTTTTGCTATACATATGCTTGAATTTGTTAAGGATGGTGCATAAATAATGGGGAAGGGAATGTAACACCCTTGACCTAGATATCCAAAATTCTAATATAAATTTATATGTGACACTTAGGCTAGTGAGATGAAATGTTGAATAGGTTATTGAGTCATAATTATATTAAGGATTGCATGTTTTTGAATGTATATATATGTTAGGCCAATGGGACAAGGTAGTAATATGTTTAAGATTAATATTCCTTTGTAATGGGTCAAAGTACCTATATTATCAAGTTTGTGAGTTGAGTTCCATTAAGACTTATGTGCATGTGTATGTATGGTGTATTAGGTTTGTGGGATAGAATACCTATGAATTTAAGGCTATATTTCAGGAGGAAATTAGGCTAGATATCCTCTGTCATGATCAAGATGGTGAGCATAGATGAAATTACATTTAACTAACATATCATTTTGTTGTGAACAAGGGACAAAAGAGTATGGGGGGATGAGACTCCATGAAAAAAAGGTATCATAATATGAAGGGATATTATAATTTATAACATAATATTATAATATAAAGAAAAATGGGACATAATGTCTATAAAAAAGTAGTGGTTTCCCTATTAAAGGAATTATTAATTGGTAGAAGAAAAGTGTCCATGGCGGTTGTTGGCTTGAGGGGTCCTGACCCAGGTTCATATTTATAGGTAACCCAACAAAACCTCCAACTACTGGCCCTTTCGGTAGTGATATTCCTGCGTAGAACAAAGTCTCACCCGAATCAGTGTGTGGGGGTGTTGGAATCAAGTTTCCACACCCTGAGGAATAAATTGATGAGCGGTCCTCAGTAAAAGCCCATGAAAAACTTATATAGATGCACACATACAGACAATGCAAACATTAACAAAATACCACATAATTTCTATCACTTTGGCACATACAAATAGAGCAGAAGCCGATCCAAATCACATCACATCAAATACTTAAACATATCTATGATGTATCAACATTTAATCATAAGTTATCCAAAGATCTTGCGCAATAGCTTATAAAAGAACACAGAGATAGTATCACCGAAATAGGGTTTGCTTCAGCGCAGACAGTATATCTAAACTAGATATCACTCTTACTTAACATAAGTCAATATTCATGCATAAACATATCAATTAGCTCTGTGCATTCATCAGTAAGCATATAGATAGTGCAATTTCATCAAAGCATAACAGTAAGCATAAGCAACAATTAGACACATAACACAATTATTTTTCCAAAACTATTCCTTCTATTAATCCTTCAAATATGTCAATACATCATTTGTTTCCTTCAAAAACCCTTACAAAATCCTTACTATCCCTTCCGCACACACAACCAGCGGAGTCCGCACACAGCCAAGACTAGGTCTCCGCACACACAGCCAGCATGTGCCTTTTACCCAACCTTAACCCAACAAGACTCTTACAGAGTATTTGTGATAAAAAGCATAAACTATCTTTCAAAATCATCCACTACTTAGCTTAGACATCTTCTATCTATTTATATGCACCTAGCGTGTAGATATTATGGTCTCAAACCATGGTTTGAGGCCCACAGTTTACATTTAAGTTAATTTACATAAAAATAGGGAAATTTGACCACCTCAAAACCCTTTGACTCCCTTTTCACAACGCGCACATACCATATTACCCAAAATGGAGCTTTTAAACTTGTGCCTCAAGGGACCTCACTCCAATAGGCCCCCAACACAAACATGTGACTCGTTTCAAGTCACTACAACGTGGGCACAGGGTTGTCCATGTATGGCTTCAGGCGAATTCCATTAACATATCCAGGGAGGAATTGATTAGTCAAGGCGATCAGGCACATAGCTCCAACATTAGTAATTCCATTCACAACATAAGGGCCAAGCCAGTGCATTCACAATTTCCCTGGGTGGCACGTGAACTTACTATCATATAATAAGACCAAATCCCTGACCTGGAATACCTTATGTCTGATGTGTCGATCATGCCATGCTTTTTCGCGCGCCTTCTAGACTTTTTGGTGATAATTTGCAATAAAACAATCTTCTTCCAGAGTAACTAGCTGTGCCAACCATTCTATCAGAGCATATTCTTCCGCCATATTTGTAAATGTTGCAATGTGTAGACTGGGGATGATGAATTCCACTGGAAACACAACCTCTTGCCCATACACTAGTCTGAAAGGTGTCTGTCTCGTTAACTTCTTGCAGGTTGTCCTGTACGCCTTGAGAACTGCAGGTACCTATTCATCCCAATTATTTTTGTTAGCATTACATACCTTAGTGAGCATTACCTCTAAGATTTTGTTTAATTCTTCAACCACTCCATTTTCCTGTGGGTGGTACGGGGTACTCTTCTAATGGTGTATCTTGAACTTTTATGTGAGTGTGTCGATGGTTTCATTGACAAAATGTGTGCCCTGGTCGCTGAAAATAATCTTGGGGCAACCAAACCATGTCACAATGTTTTCAAATATGAATTGTGTGGTGGTATCGACAATGTAGTCCCTTACAAGTTTGGCTTCAACCCATCTGGCGACATAATCTGTTATTATAATGATGTAGTGTGTGTCATTTTTCTTTCCAAGGGGATTGATAGGATCGAAAAAATCAATAGCCCAATTTTCAAAAGGTTGTACGACCATTTTGGGGTGCAGGGGAAATTCGTCTCAACGCGAGGGATTTCCTGTCCATTGGCAAACATCGAATGCACAGAAATGTGCAATAGCATCAATATGTAGCGTGGGCCACTAGAAGCTAGCTCGCAAAAAATTTTGTGCCATCGCTTTACCGATGTAGTGACCCCCAACAATTCCTCCATGGCTTCATCCAAAATTGCGCGCCTCTCATACTCAAGGACATACCTACTCAACACTTCATCTACACCTAGTTTGTACAATTTCTTGGTGATTATGGTGAAGTCAGCTACACGTGCTATGATTTATTTCTTCTGCTGGACCATATATTTGTCAGGTGTGCGTTCATTAGTCAATAACTGAATGATATCTAGGAAATTCTCATCAACCACCTTTATTGTAAATAACAGTTCATCGGGCAAGACATCCTCAAGGTTGGTGGGTTCTTCACTAGTTTCAATGTGCGAAAGGTGATCTGGCCTAACATTTAGGCATCTTGGCTTTACCACAATCTCAAAATCATACTCATGAAATAATAAAATCCATCGAAATATACCCCCCTAACATAGTATTGTTTACCAGGTATTTCAAAGTAGAATGGCCAAACATACGTAACATACACTTTTTCAAGTTTCAAGGATATCTGGTATTTCCTACAAGTGTCCAACATGAGGCGCAAGTTTGAGACATGGTTCTTCAAGAGTCCAAATATAGTCCAATCATCAAAATATACTTCTTAGAACTTGTGGATAAATTCTTTGAAGCCATCTACAACCACACGCGAGAAAATAGTAAGAGCATTCTTCAATCAAAATGGCATTACTGTATATTGGAAATACCCCCATTTAGTAACAAAGGTATTTTTACTATGATCTTCTGGTGTAACCCGAGTTTGATGATACCTAGAAAAGCCATCGGTAAAGGAATAAGTCTATTGGCCACCAACATTATCCAAGATTTCATTAGAGAATGGGGTAGGGAATGGATCATGCACAAAAGCATCATTTAGTTTTCGCAGATTGACACAGATCCATATTTCTCCCTTAGTCTTCTTGTCTTGCACTACTATAAGGTTGACACATTTAGATTCTTCTACTTGATCAATGATACCTCCCACAACCATTTTTTCCAATTCTTCTTTCACCTTCTACTTATACCGGGGATTCAGATTGTATGGGCATTGTTTGATCTGTCATGCATATGGCTTCAAGGTGATCTTCATAACCCCAAGTTTGCCGATGATTCCCTTCAGTTCAAAAAACTTCGTAGGGAACAAATCTTGGTATTCTGTCAACAAATTGGTGACTTTACTAACATTATCATCATTCGAGTAGTATCCAATATTCACCAGTTTATGTTTTTCTTCGGAGCCAATATTCACCTATCTAATATTTAATGGCTTTTTTATGTTGGGAGTGGTGAGTGAGGGACTGGCCACTATGCGTTGCCCCTAAAATTCGGGGATCAAGATATTCCTAGGGTTCTCGTCATGTTCTTCAATGGTTAGATTTTAGCAGTTTACAATGTCCTACATCTGCGCATCCCTTGTTAGCACAACACATTCTATCCATGGTCAGGAGTCATCAAATACAACTGCTTCAATATCCTGCAAGGCTTCATCCAATCCCTCTAATCCACTAGCCAAGATGAAGGTTAACAAAAATATTTCTATCATTGTAACCCAATTGAGAGTTCCTCGATGCAGCTCCATCTCCAAATACCAAGCAGTAGGGATCGGTCCCAACGTATGAATAATCATGTGAACCCATTCAAACTTGGGCTTCTTATCCCAGACCTCCATCATCATGGATAGGTGTTTACGTGGATCACCCCAACGACAAAAAACTTGTTTTTTTGGGCAGTGGGCTACTCAAAGCGCAACCGCATCATTATGTTGCATTCATCCCATGTACGCAGGTTGTTCTTACGGGTCTCCCACCAATGGTCAGGAGTAGCGCACAACCCCAGATTCAAAGCATGAAATCTCTATTCTTTGGGCATAGTCGCCTCCACTATCATGATAAACCAATTTACATAAGATGAACCATCATAGTGTGGTATATTACGTACCTTAGTTTTTATACAACGCGGGTATCTAGTCACATGATTATAGTGTAACATAGAGACCTCATGCAATTGGTTCTTCCAATTCTCGAACACCTCATCAGAATATGAAAAACAAGAGTTTTCCTTCTCCCACTTAATTCTTCCATTTTTTGTTGGGTTAAGCCAATCCTCTTCGCGCAAGCTTAGCTTAAAGCTTTGGGAAATTTCATCCTCAAGCACACAGGCTTTGTATATCTTTTTCCTTCGGCAAGGTCTAGAGGGATGATAACTCGGACTCCATTATTCTCAAACTCCATCCTTAGTTTCTTCAAGTCTATGACACCATCCATGTCAATAGCCCAATCCAATCCTAACAGCACAGGATAGGTATCCATATCATCCACAATCTCTATCACTTCAAAATTGTCTTTCACATTGATGCCCTCAATACTGACTATGAATTGAGGCAACCACCCAAGAGGAATGATCCTATGTTGATTGGCCATGTGTAGTTGGATTGTGGACCATTCCAACTTGGGTGCGCTCATGCGCTGCCATGTCTATTTTGGTAGAACATTAGCATCTGACCCCAGATCATGAATTACCTGCTCCATCTCATAAGATCCTATCTGCACAGTTAGGCGCATCTCTCTACCCATCATTTTCTTGTTTTTGTATATTCTATTGACAGTGCACTACTTTACCATTGGTGGTGCCTTCTCTATGCAATGATCTATCAGAGCCTGCAGATTTTCCACTGCCTCCTTGATTCGCAGTAATTTCATACATGCATGTAGGAAGGGTTTAATCTCTTCATCTCCTCCAGTTCCTTGTAACGATCTACTTTATGTTTATCCACCACCATAGATGAATTTTTTCTGTGCCTCAATAAAGGTTTCTTTTGCATGCTGAAGATCAACTCCTGTTTTATGCTCTTGTGCCTTATGGATATAGATATATGTAGTTGATTTCTTTCCCTTATCTTCATTGGTAGCGATGCCTCTTCTTGTTAATACATTCACACTTGGATCCTCCCCACAGGGCTCAGCGTGCACCATCTGCAGATTTTGCATTGGGGTCTGTGTCTTTCTTTCCTGCATCTTAGCAATTAAGATAGGGCAGTATTCAATCACATGATAAAGTTTCCTACAATACCTACAAGACTAGTGTGTAGGATTTGGAAAATTGCATGCATAATGGCCAACATCTCTACAATTATAAAAAATGACTTGCCCCCTTCCTCGACCAGCTAATCCCCTCCTCAACCTCTTCCTCTGCCCAGATATTCTCTGCGCCCAGAAGGGGGTGTTGGTGAGAAGGACTCATCCCGCACCATGTATATTTCAGATTTATCCATCATCATATCATAGGTGTGACAAGAAGCCGCTTATCATGCCCGTTTGGTCAATTTAGTGTGTCCTAAATTGCTGCATTTAATTTGTCAATCTGGGATTCGTAAGCTGATGAAGTGCGGCGCACTATATGTGCAAGATAACCTATTTCTTAACTTTTTGTCGTTTTTGGTTTTCTAAGATGAAATGGAAATTCTGAAATGAAAACAAGTATGGTTATGTTTGTTCAAGGAAATGATATCCTCTATAATGATTTACCAACTTGAAACTTAAAAATGAATTTGAAACATACAATGACAAAACTTGAAAGGAAATGAAAATGTGTTGCTGAAATGAAAAGGTGTTGCTAGTCTAATAAATCAAAACAGTGAACTAGTGAGCATGAAACCAAACTATTCTTGCTGCTGTCTAAACACAAAAGAAACTATGCTGAAAGAAATCCAAAAGTTGCAATAAAGTAAATCTAAATCAAATTACATCAACTTATCTTCTGATCCCTCATCATTAGTCCAACTATGATTTTCGGAGGTAACCATAAACAACTTGAGTAACTTGATATATAACTTGCAGAAAGTAAACTAATATCAAACTACACATTCATAATTCAATCCCTCACCATCAGTCCAGCTGTGGCTTTCGGAGGCAACTGAAGATGTTATGAGCAATTTAATATATCTAACTTGCAGAAAGGAAACTAATATCAAACTACACATTTCATAATACAATCCCTCACTATCAGTCCAGCTGTGGCTTTCGGAGGCAACTGAAGATGTTATGAGCAGTTTAATATATCTAAATTTGCAGAAAGGAAACTAATATCAAACTACACATTTCATAATACAATCCCTCACCATTAGTCCAGCTGTGGCTTTCGGAGGCAACTGAAGATGTTATGAGCAGTTTAATATATCTAAATTTAACTACTGAAGCAAATGAGCAAAACTGAATTAAACAAAGCAGTACTGAAATTAAACAAAAACTAAGAAAAACAAATTAGCAGCAGAATAATGTTAATTCCATGTCATTAGTCAAAAAGTTATGCAAATGCCCGGGCTGCCTATCTATAACCTGAAACAAGAACACTGATCAGTAATCAATAACATAAAACATGAAAGACAAAAGTGAAATGGAAAGCATGAAAGTTTATAAACAGAAATGAAGCATATATACCATGAAAGATGCAGTGTATAAACATGTGAATGGATTATGGCACAATGAACTTTAAAGAAATAAAACAAGAACTATACACTAATGCACAAAACCTTAGCTGAGCAGGGGCCCTCTACACCAGCCTTGGCAACGATCTTCAAGTACGAATTACGTTGGAAAACAGAGTCTTCTTATATTAAAATGTAGTCATAACAGTAAGGTAGTATTACGGCACAAAGGCAACATAATTACATTACAGAGCAGACTAATAAAAGATAACAAAGACTAATCGAGACTAACTCCATATGCGTATGCAAACGCGTTATTTATAACAAGAGAAACATAACTAATTCCTAAAGTTTATGCTGGTGGAGAACACGTAGACCATTACGTCCACGGATCTAGGATCATGGCCGTATTGCAAAGTAAATCTATGAGGAGTGGATGCTTGAATTCGGCTATGGAGCCATGTATAGATGTCGACTTGTCCTCCGCAACTCAGAAACGGCCATATGAACCTTCACGTGACACAAAACAGAGTCCTGTCACCGTGAGACTCTATGGTTGACTTCCATTTGGACGCCTTTGACCGCAACTTCTTTAGATGAGTTTGCTCGAACCAATAGGACACGAACCATGTCCACATCATTTCTGACTTGCCCATGTGGCCCGTTTTTCCTGTAGACACCTGTAACATAGAGTTTCACAAAATGGATGTGGAAAGTTGCAGCAGCTGCGGAAAGTGGCAAGATTCCGCAGCTAAATGAACAAAATCTAAATCAAACAGCAGACACAAAAATATAGTTAAAAACCATGTTAGATTCTCTTTTGCAATTAACATACAATGATATTGACAACTTGGGAGGTTCAGGTGAGTGAAAAAGGTATATAAAAGTGTATGGAAAAGATGCAGAATTGAGACTCAACAATGCCCTAATGACAAACATAACCTAAAAAAAACCTCCTTTATGTTAGGTTGATACTTCCCAATCCTTGGACAAGAATCTATGTCATGTAATCTAGAAACCTGACAGATTGTACACCAGAAAAGGCTCTTCAAGGGGCTGGGACCTCCAACATACAAGTAATTAGTGAAAAAAAGACATTGATCCTTATGGTGCGTAGAATATTTTCATTTTATACACCAAATCTCTGCGCACAGTTTCTTACCCTTATCATTGTGTGGGCTTTGAATTTCCAAGTGCATGGCTTCCAGCTGGTTCTATATTTGTTGAGTCCCAAGCGCAACAGATGTTGGTGTAGCTTCTAACTTCATTGCGACCTATATAGCCTCAGATAATGTGGCAATCGTTTGTTGTCCTAATGGTTAGCGCGGATGGGGGAGCAACATACTAAGGTACATAGGAAATTTTAAATCAAAAGTTACCTTAGCGATGATATTTCACCATGACATCTTCATGTAGGCATCAAAATAATATACTCAGATTGACACATCTCCTAAAGATATGTCTTGTCAAGGGTCTTCTTGTTTACCATACTTCTATCATAGTCCACATATATTCCCACGAGATCTCATAGTCACATGTTCTTGGCTTCCAGATGATAACTGACTCTTTACATGGTTTCCTTTCATGATCTCTTCAATTATTTCTATGCACATCTTCATACCCAAGAACTTCCAGTATCCATTTCCTTGTTTGTATACAACTACCTCATTTTCCCTATGCAGACATATTTAATTTCATCTATCAGTGGAAACCTGTGCACCATAAGAGATCCTTCTCCATAGATCATACTTCTAAAGATAGAAGTCCATTACTTGTAACCATATGAGATGAATTCACAAAATCCAATGTCAGCATATAACTATATATACCACATACATTTTCCCTTTGAGTCATCCTATAGAAATTTTACTAGAATGAAGAACTTCATTCCCTTTACCTGGTTCATCAATATGTCATCATATCCTAATCCCAAAATTCTATAGCATAGAATTATCGATTAGAAAATTTCAGCACCTATTTCCATATTGATTATTGAATGATGACCCTTGATATTGAATACTTCCTTCCGTCAATGTTGTTTATCAGAGAGGTTTCCAGGAGCTCCTTCTTCAAGTACTCCTCCCATGCTTCTATCATGATGCTTTTAATATACATTGATTCCTATCATAATATTTTACAACCAACATAAATCACTTAAAGAGAAAGATGATATTAGTCATAGTAGATATCCTTCGCTTCTTCTTTCTTAGATTTCTTTGCTTCAGGTTCTTCCTTTATATCTATGACATAGGCTTCTTCCTTTTTACCCTTGTTCTTTCTAGATTTAGGAAAGTCCCTTTTATAATGCCCAAGTTCATCACATCCAAAGAATCATACTTTTTCCATATTTCTTCTTTTATTATGAGGACCAATTTTTCTGAATCTTCCTTTCTTCCTGGACATGGCTACAAAGGCTTGATTCCCTTCACTTGATTATGTATTAGCTTTGGCTTTCAATCTCGTTTCATATATTTTACATAAAGACCATAGATCGTGGAATGGTGTTGCTTCTTTCTTCTCATATAAGGTTGAAGTGAATTTTCCCCATTCCTTCGGTAGAGCGTTCAACACCACTGTAGTCATCTCACTATCAGATATTACTTATCCCAATTCCTGCAGTTGATCTCTTATTTCATAAATCCTCATAAAGTATGAAGTGATTCCTTCCTTTCTTATACTTGGCATAAGCTGGTTCGTATTCTTTTAAGGGTTGAATTGTATATCCTTTGATGTATAACTTCGTCTTCATCTAGATTCAAATATGTCCTCTTTTTCCATGCACTAAAGTTTGATGAGCCAACCAATTTGTTGCTCTCTTTACAATAAGTCATTTTGACAGATTTAAATAAGATCATAGTTACTTACATGAGTAGGATTACTTCCTCCTTTTAGCAACTTCTTTGTTGATGATGAAGATAGGAAATCCTTCTTAGATTGAGTTCTCCATTGGAGATGTTCTTGAATCCTTGATGATAAAGGATGTCTTCCAAAAATATGATGGTTCTTCCAACAATCTCTTGAATATAAATATTTGATGGAAAAGATTATCTTCTTGATTAGTGGATCTTTTGAAGAATATTCCTTGCAAACTTATTTTATTTTTTCAACACAAACTTTGACCTTGACTTTGATTCTCACTTCCTTGAGTGCCTCCTTACTAAGTAGCCCTTGTCACTACAAGAAAAAGACCCTATAGCAAATTTTTTTGAGGAACTCCTTATTAAAATACCCTAGACATCTGTTTCTAGTGGAGGTTACTAGAGGAGGTTGGCAAGCGAAGGTTTTTGCAGATGTTTTTCGCCTGGTATGCATATCATCCTAAACTGCACTGGTGCGTTCAATAAGAGAAAGCACCGGTGTGCACAAAAAATTGGCACACCGAACATCATGCGCTCCATACATTCCCGCCCGGTGCATCTTATTACTGTAGCACACCAGTGCTTTACAACTCTTCTGCACCAGTGCGTCATAAAACACCGCGCCAAAACAGAAACTAATTGGTGTGGTCTTAAGAAACTGCACCTATGCGCCTATAAAACCCCATGCACCGGAATAGGGTTAAAAAAAAAAATTACAGCCAAAAAAATGAAATTTTCACTTTTCTCAGTGCTCTAGAGCTCTCAAGCACCAGTGCAATTTATCCTTGTCTGAGCCACCCTGACATTGGTGCTCCCATTAAATGCACTGATGTTGTGCATTTCCCACCAATCTCCAACTTGAATTTTTCAAAACAGTGGGAAAATTTTATTTTGCAAATTCTACAGCCAATATGCCTCCTCGATAGCCAAATGTACAGGTATTTTTCTTTTTTTTCCATAATTAAGTCTTTTAGCGGATTGAAATTTCAAATAGCCTTAAAATTAACCATTTAAAAGAAAAAAAAAATTATTGCGAGGTGCGCTCGAGTCATTTAGCTCGCACCGGTTAGCGGTGTTGCCTGTAAATTTACAGGTCGCACCGTAACTGGTGCTAATGGTATCTGCACTAGTTACGGGGAGGGATCGAAAGGCACACTTTGTTATTCTATTTTTTTTTTAAAGTATGGTGTGGTCGTTTACCCGGCCGCACCATTGACTATGTGGAATAGAGGCAACGCGGTGCATTGACTTAAATATCCGCCTCGGGGCCGGTATTTTTTCCAGCACACCGCATTCCGCATTTTGACAGGGTCAACTGTGCGACCTAGTAAACTGGCTCTAATGGTATTTGCACCAGTTCTGGGGTGGTACCGAAGGCGCACCGTGTTATTTTAAAATTTTTAAAAAAGTGCAGTGCGGTCAGTTACCCGACCGCACCGTTGACAAATTTGAATAGCAGCAATGTGGTGCATTGACTTAAATATCCACCCCAGGGCGGGTATTTTTTTCAGCGCATCGCATTCCGCATTTTGATATGGTCAACGGTGTGGCCTGGTAAAATATTGCAATTTTGACTATGTAATGATGTCAGGAGGTCGGTGCGCTGACTGAAATATATGCCCCGGGGCGTAGATTTTAGTCAGCACACCGCACTCCTAACACCGTACATAGTCAACGGTGCACTGAAAATTTTCAGGAGCACTTCCACCGGTGCGTTGAATATTATCTAGTGCACTGTTGCCGGTGCGCTCCATAAAAAGATGCACCGGGACAGGTGCATGCCTATTTTTTTTTGGAGCATCGATTGTTTTTTTTTGTTTTTCCATAAGAAATTATATATGTATATTTCTAAATTCATGTCTCATTTAATAAAAAAAAAATTATTTAATATGTCAATCATTCAGAGATGTGAAAGGAGAAGAGGGGGAACAATAACAACAAAAGGTAGACCATTATAACATGGTTTGCCTGTGGGAGGCACGAGAGAGGGAGAGTGATGTGTACCCTCACCCTATTACAGCAGCTACCGAGGGGCTCCTAAGGCAGATAGGCCTCCTCAAGTTCTATGAGGAGGCTACTTCCCTAAAGGGCCATGGTTTGTTTTTGAGACATCTTATCCACAGGTGGAATGCCCACTGATAAGCTTTCTCAGTTGGTTGTAACCAGTGGTATACGCCCACTGAGGAGGAAATATATTTCATTATAGGGCTATCGAGGAGAGGGGTGGATTTTCCCTCGTTCCCATAGGTTCTGGTTGGCTATGCAATAGGCTGTTAGTTAGTGTACTCCCAGAGATACATTAGTGCAGATATAATGTCTCCTTCAAATTTTCAGGTCTCCAGAGGTCATTTACGTATTGGTGCATTTGGTAGTCAAGAGGTGAGGTGCCTCTCACTTGTTATTTCGACCATTTCACACAATACCAAGGATGGGAAACGCATTGGTTTCTTGCTTCTATATTATGTTGATTATTTAGTGCAGTATCCATGAATTGTCAGGTGGTCTGCCATTTTTTTGTATCAGTTTTGTATAGCCTTAGATAGATGTCGTGCTCATGCACAAGGGAGGGTAAACTTCCATTTTGCTTTAGATATTTTTTTTAAATTTTTTGAGAGGTTTCCAGAGACAAGGCATACTTTTTTTCGCTAGCCTCGTAGGCCGATGTTTGAGGCACGAATGCACATGTGGGGGCAGATGATGCCCAAGAGGGGCGAGACTATTTTTCCAGCGAGGATATCGAATGATGCACTGGAGTTGCTAGCCAGTGTTGATGAGAATTCCTTCAGTATGGTCCCCTGTCCTTTTGTAGGTTTGGATTGGTGAGGGTGTGCCAACATCCTCTTCATAGCTAATGAGTCATCGGATTATAGAGGTAATATTATTATTTTATTTAAATTTATTCTAACATGTTCTTTAACTTGTTTTTATTAAATTGTGTAATGAAATTGTCTAATTATTATTGTGTACTTGTATATATTTTGTAGACATTGGGTCTTTTGATGGTGAGGACATGATAACACCACCACATGATCTAGGTGTGGATCCTGATGATGATTAGGGCATGCCAGATGCCGAGTATCATCAAGAGGTCGGTGCACAGAGACCTGCTCCTGTTGGTGCACCAGTACTACCTTTTGCTAGGCGCGGTCGGCTTGATATCAAATATAGGATGGAGTTGGGTGACCAACTTACTACATTGATTGTTGAGGCGAGCATCAAGCCCGCTAATATGAGAGACATACAGGCTGATGGTAGGTTTTTACATATGTGGAGAGGCATGTCGCGTGACATGTATAGCCTAATGTGGCATGTCATAAGAGCTACGAGCTTACTTATTGTTGGGTATGTGTTATATTATTTCCACGACTAGCCCCACGCGCTGTACGTTGCGCCAGGCGCAGCAGGGGGTCACAGGGGGGGAAATAGTGCCCCGAAAATTATTTTTTTGGTGTGCGGACCCACTCATAGGTGGACCCACCCATGTTTTGTGCATGATTTTGCACATGGTTTTGGGGTACGATGGTTTTTTGCCCCTGGTATTTTGTAGATCTGGTCAAGGGAACTACGGTTATGTTCTAATCCATGGTTAATGGATTGGGGTTTATGTATGATTTGGCATGTATATATATGTGTGTTGTAACACTAAAAGGAATATAATGAAAAATCAAGCTGGTCATCCCAATTTGGGATCCAGGGGAAAATTTTTGTGTTTATCTGTTTTATGTTTTATGCTGTCGCTATTGTTTATTTTCTGTTATAAGGTTCGTGTGTAGATAATTTCTATTCAGCTTTAAAACCTACTTTTGGAATCGGAGTTGTTTCGGCTTCAAGGGGACGCCTTTGTTGCTGAGGGTTTTTTTTTTTGGCTAGAGGTAGACCCTGTTTAGTGGGAGATCTATGGGATCGATTCTTGCAGTGAAAGAAGATGGCAAGCGGCGGAAAGATAGAGATCGAGAAATTTAATGGTCAGAGTTTTGAGTTGTGGAAGCTCAAGATGGAGGATCTGCTGGTGGATAAAGATCAGTGGATCGCGGTAGATCTAGGTACTAAACCAACGACAATGTCAGATGAAGACTGGAAGAAACTGGATCGGAAGGCTAAGAGCACAATACGGTTGTGTGTGTCAGATTCAGTATTGTTGAATGTATCTGGGGAAGCTACGGCGAAGAATTTGTGGGAAAAACTTGGGACGTTGTACCAATCTAAGTCTCTGGTGAATAAGTTGTTCCTGCGGAAAAAGCTGTATAACCTGAGGATGAAGGATGGAGACTCGGTGACAGAGCATCTGAACGCCTTCAATACTGTGGTAAGTCAGCTGTCATCTGTTGATATTAAAATCTCAGATGAAGATAAGTGCATCAGTTTTTTGTGTTCTCTACCAGACTCGTGGGACAGTCTGGTTATTGTAATAGGTAGCAATACAACTACCTTGAATTTTGATGACATTGTCTCAGCCTTGTTGTCGGAGGAAATGAGACGGAGAAATATGGAGGGCCAGAATGGAGATTCCTTATCTGTACGAGGAAGGTCCCAAAACAAAAACAAGAATAAGGTTTCAAGTGGGAGATCTAAATCTAGAGGGATATCTAAATCTCCTAGAAAGTTTGTAAAGGTATGCTGGAAATGCGGAAAGGAAGGGCACTACAAAAGGGAGTGAAAATCTAAAGCTCCTGAGAAAGGAAAGGGATCTGATGATGCTCCTTCTGCAGAGGCAAAAACCACCTCGGATGAAGGTGGGGATGTGTATTTGGCTTCTTCTTCAAATACACATGTAGATCATGAGTCATGGTTGATTGACTCAGTTGCATCCTTTCACTTCACTCCCCATAGGGAGTGGTTCTGCGAGTATGAGAAATATGATGGTGGTGATGTCTTCCTAGGGGATGATAGGAGGGCCAGAATCATCGGACGTGGAAAGGTCAAGCTAAAGCTGCAAGGTGGAAGGATTAGAACACTTCCTGGTGTTCTGCATATTCCTGCATTGGCCATAAATCTGATTTCTGTAAGCAAGATGGATGATGCAGGTGTAAAAACAGTGTTCGAGAAAGATGCCTGCAAGATGGTTCGGGGAGCACTGGTATTAATGCGGGGAGTTCGGACTGGAACTCTGTACAAGCTACAAGGTAGTACTGTTATTGATGGGTGTAATAGTTCTATGGTTCCTGAAAGTGGGACGGAAAGCCTAACTGTCTCTGGAGAAAAGACCATGCTATGGCATCAAAGGCTTTGACATATTGGAGAGAAGGGCCTTCTGATACTGCATAGAGATGGTATGGTAGAAGGTATGTCTAATTGTTCTCTGGATTTCAATTTCTGTGAACATTGTGTATATGGGAAGCAGAATCGGGTGAGTTTTCTTTCTGGTGCTAAGAGGGCAAACAAGATATTATAACTTGTGCACAGTGATGTGTTTGGGCCTGTGTCAGTTCCATCACTGGGAAAGTCTGTGTACTATGTTTCATTCATAGATGACTTCTCAAGGAATACATGGATATATTTCTTGAGGAATAAATCTAAAGTCTTTGACAAATTTAAAGGATTTAAGGCTCTGGTGGAAAACCAGACAAAGAAGAAGATAAAGGCATTGAGGACAAATAATGGTGGGGAGTTCTGCAAGAAGGAATTTGAAGAGTTCTGTAAGAAGTGTGGTATAGCACGGCAGAAGACTACTCCATACACACCTCAGCAAAATGGAGTTGCAGAAAGAATGAATAGAACACTGATGGAAAAGGCAAGGAGCATGCTCAGTGGTACCGGGTTAGGACAAGAATTCTGGGCAGAGGCAGTGGAGACTGCATGTTACTTAGTTAACAGATCACCTTCATCAGCGTTGGAGGATAAGACCCCACATGAGGTATGGACTGGTAAGAAACCCTCTCTTTCACATCTAAGGGTATTTGTATGTGATGCATATGTACATGTTCCAAAGGAGAAAAGGACCAAGTTGGATAATAAATCTGAAAGGTGCATCTTTATTGGGTATAAGGATGGTTTAAAGGGTTACAAGCTCTGGAACCTAGAAACAAGGAAGGTTGTGTACAGCCGAGATGTGGTGTTTAGAGAGGTGAAAGACGTTGTTAAACATGAATTCATACCAAAGGAACCCGAGAAGATAGAGTTTGAGCTAAAGGAGTATGAATCAGACTCTACAACAGAAGAAGATTCAGAAGAGGAAGAGCCACAAACCCCAGCTTTGAGAAGATCAGTTCGGGAAAGAAGGCAACCAGAAAGGTATAGTCCATCTACTTTCTGTTTAGGTTTTGCCTTAACTATAACTAATGATGATCCCAGAACTGTCAGGGAGGCAGTAGATTCAGAGGATGGAAAACTCTGGAAGGAGGCCATGGTTGATGAAATGGCATCCTTGCACAAAAATGAGGCATGGGATCTGGTGGAGTTGCCGGCTGGAAGGAAGCCCATTGGGAGAAAATGGGTGTTTAAGAAGAAGATGAATGTAGAAGGTAAGGTGGAGAAATACAAAGCTCGGTTGGTAGCGAAAGGTTATTCCCAGGTGCCGGGAATTGATTTTGGTGATATTTTTTCTCCTGTTGCCAAGGTTACTTCTATTAGATTATTTTTATCTGTTGCTGCTGCATTTGATTTTGAGATAGAACAGATGGATGTGAAGACAGCATTTCTTCACGGGGATCTAGAAGAGGAGATCTACATGAAGCAACCTGAAGGCTTTATGGTGAAGGTTAAGAAAGAACTAGTATGCAGGTTGAAGAAGTCTCTGTATGGGTTAAAACAGTCACCAAGGATGTGGTATCAGAAATTTGATACCTATATACGGGGACTTGGCTTCACCAGAAGCAAGGAGGATCACCGTGTTTATTTTAAATTAATTGGTGACCGTGTTATTTATTTGGTCTTGTATGTGGATGATATGTTGTTGATTGGAAATGACAAAGAAATTATCCAAAATTTGAAGACCCAACTGTTCTCCAAATTCGACATGAAGGATCTTGGTGCTGCAAACTATATTTTGGGCATGGAAATTAAGAGAGATCGAGAAAAGAGGAAGCTCTGGTTAAACCAGAGGAAGTATGTCGAGACTATATTGCAGAGGTTCAATATGCAGGATAGTAAACCGGTGAGTGTTCCTATTCCTGTAGGTGCAAAGCTGTCTGCTGAACAGTGTCTCAAGACACAAGAAGAAGAGGAGGATATGTCCCGTGTTCCATATGCAAGTGCAGTGGGTAGCCTGATGTATGCAATGGTCTGTACTAGACCAGACATTGCACATGCAGTGGGAGTATTGAGCAGGTTTATGTCAAACCCTGGGAAGGAGCATTGGACAAGAGTGAAGCGGGTTTTCAGATATTTACGTGGCACTAGTGATTATGGATTGTGCTACCAGGGAAGACCAGGATTGGAAAGAATGTTGGACATTCGTGGTTTTGTTGATGCAGACTGGGCTGGAGATCTGGACCAAAGAAGATCTACAAGTGGGTATGTGTTTAGCCTATTTGAAGGTGCAGTCAGTTGGATGAGTAAAAGACAGTCTGTAGTGGCGCTTTCAACTACAGAGGCAGAATACATAGCAGCCACTCATGCAAGCAAGGAAGCAGTTTGGTTGCAGAGATTTTGTTCAAGTATGGGGTTGGTACAGCAAGCTATAAGGATAGACTGTGATAGCCAAAGTGCAATTTTCTTGGCTAAGAACCCTGCTTATCATTCAAAGACAAAGCACATTGATGTTCAATATCATTTTGTTAGAGATATGGTTGAGGCTAAAAGGGTGTTGCTGGTAAAGGTGGACACTTTGAAGAATGTTGCAGATGCATTGACGAAGTTTGTGAGCACTCAGAAGTTCTCTTGGTGTAGAGAAACAACGGGTGTTGAAGAATTGGGCCAATGACTAAGCTCTCCGTGCCTCGTTAAATAATAAAACAACAAGTGAGAATGTTGGGTATGTGTTATATTCTTTCCACGACTAGCCTCACGTATCAGACGTTGCGCCCGGCCAAAGAGGGGAGTCGCTGTGGGGCCGTGCTCTCTATCGTGTCCGGGCGCACTCGGAAAACACAATTTGGTGTGTGGACTCACTCACAGCGACTCCACCCATTTTTTATGCATGAGATTTGCACATGGTTTTGGGGTATGATGGTTTTCGCCCCTCGGTATTTTGTAAGATCCGGTCAAGGAACTATGGTTATGTTCTAATCCAGGGTTAATGGATTGGGGTTTATGTATACTTTGGAATTTATATATATGTGTGTTGTAACACTAAAAGGAATA